>JALBCR010001146.1:35000-185806 GCA_030710515.1 Abscondita cerata
CTTCATAGCCATATAATCTATGGAATCATTTTGTGGGGCAATGCAATACATAGTGTTAAAATATTCCGTATCCAAAAAAAGGCTCTAAGGATAATGACTGGAAGTGGAAATAGAAAGCACTGTCTACCTCTTTTTAAACATCTCAACATTATGCCGCTACCTTGTATCTTCATTCTCTATTCCCATGTTGTGGTACATTCTAGAATATCCAGTCTTATTCTTAACTGTCAAATTCATAACCATAACACTAGGCTAGCCAATCAAATAAGTCTTCTCGTGTGTGTCTTAATGTTAGTAAACGGCACACACATAATTTGAAAATGTATAACCTCACTCCAGTATCTATTCGTGCCCTTGATTTAAAGCGGTTCAAAATTAAAGTAAACAAATGTTTACAAGATAAGTGTTTTTACTCAGTTGAAGAGTATCTAAATACTCTTTTCAAACTTTAATTATTAAATTTCTGTCGATTATAAGTCATAACTACAATTAAGTATAACCGGGTATAATTAAAATAGATTCATATTTTATATGTTGACTAAGTATTGTTTACACACATTTTTTGTTATATATTTTATTTTATACTTTTTTATATTTTTTAGACTTGCTACAAACTGTAATGTATTGTAATGTAGTAAATAAATCTATCTATCTATCTATATGTGTTGTTCTGATGAATTTCAAAAATGGCCAAAAGTATGTTTTATTTGTTTTTAAAAATATGAGAAATATATTTACCAAAGTTTAGAATTAACGTTATGACTGTATACGTTGCGCCATTTTTTAGGGAATTTTCTTATTATTCCATAATACTAATAGTTTAATTATAACTTCAATATTATTTATTAATATCTTTAGGGTTTCTTAATTTAATCGAGCCTTCTAGCAGGAGTAAGTGTAAAAATTTGTTCATTAAAACCTGGTTTTTTTTATTACGTCGACGTTTCGCTTACTATTTGTAGGTTTTCTCAAGGCATCTAAGTACCTACCTCTTTCTTTTTAGATGCCTTGAAAAATCCTAGGTTTTAACAAACTTCTAATTCTTATACTTACTCCTGCTAGAAGGCTCAATTAAATGTACTATATAAAAATAAGTCGGGTTTTTCTTCCTGACACTATAACTCCAGAACGAACGAACCGATTTCCACGGTTTTGCATTCGTTGGAAAGGTCTCGGGCTCCGTGAGGTTTATAGCAAAGAAAATTCAGGAAAAACAGAAAAGCGGGAAAATCTTTTTTCACATACAGCGCCATCTGTGATACATAGCATGTACTACAAACCAATATTTTAAGTAGATGGCACCGGTGCGTCGCAATGACAATTAACAAGTCGCAAGGCCATCGCTTAGTGTTTGCGGGATAAATTTAGAAAATCATTGTTTTTCACATGGGCAGTTATACGTTGCGTGTTCACGAGTTGGGAAACCATCCGCTTTGTTTGTGTTAACGTCAGACCAAAAAACCAAAAATGTGGTTCACCTAAGTGCACTTTAATAAAACGGATAATTTGCGGACACGTATAATGCTTCGATTCAGTATTTACTTTGGATTCACTTTTATTTACTTAGAGAAGTTCAACTAAATAACACTTCATTTTTGTAATCAAATGAATTCATTACTGTTGTGAAATGAAATAAAATTTTTCCTTTTCAAATATAAAACAAAAAAAAATGTTTCTTCATCTTTTAATCACCAAACGAAATGTTACATAAAACGAAGCCATCTGGTGGCGAAACGGAGTTCGCCGGGTTTGCTAGTTTTATATATTATTATACAGGGTCCGGCATATCGAGCGTGCATTAAATGTATATGGAGAACTAATTAAATTCATTTTCTGAAAATAGTGCTGCCCCTGTTTTTGATATCACTGAACTCAGACAAAATATTTTTGTTCATACAGTATTTTCAGCATATCGACAATTGTCAAAACAAATTAGGAACTAAATTATTGATATCATTTTGAGATATGTAGGATAACAATTCAATATAATTAAAAAAATTTTCAAAAAAATTGATATATCTAAAAACCAGTAATTATTTGGATATGGTATATTAATTAAACTACAACTTTTACATAGAATTTGAAAATAAAATAAAAAATAGTATGTTCCATAAGAAAGTTGACTTCTACCTTCGGTACAACCGGAAGTGATGTATGAACGAAAATATTATGTCTGGGTTCAGTGATGTAAAATACAGGCGCACCACTATTTTCAGAAAATGAATAGTAATAGTTCTCTATATACTTTTAATGCACGTTCGTTGTGCCCGATGCTGTATTACAGAAAACTCAAAAAGAATAATAAGATGTTACTCGTAAAACTGACGACTAGGGTTTGACAAATAATTATTTACTTTTTTGCATTGCAAAGAAACAGGGAATAGAAGTAGAAGGGTATAATTGCTGAAAATGACCGGGGTGGGTTTCTGTTATTATTTATTTATTATTTTAAAGAACGTTCTATTATCATAAGAACTTGTTGTGTACGATTCTTAAAATTAACATAAATTTTATGAACTAAGAAAAATGCCAACAGTTACCTGTAACGGCGTGTGTGTGTTAAAGTGTAAAGCGCTTGTACAGTCGTATACCGCACTTAAGTATAAACCTCTGATGAGCTCACAATAAGAGCGAAATGCTGCATCAGGTGTTCTTTTGTTGCGTGTGTACTTCTGTAGAAGTTATCTTGGCTTTATGGGCAACGTGTGTTACAAGCATTAAAGCTATCGCTTAGATAGCGCTTTTCACTTTAACACACACATGTCGTTACAGTTAGCTGTTGGCATTTTTCTTAGTTTATACTATTCATACGTGTCAATGTTTACACGAGATGTTGCAAGACACACATTTTACTTATACATTTTATGTTTATTTTAGTACTAGTTTTATTAGAATAATTTAATTATGTTTAAGAATATTTCCTTAAAAATAATACACTTTCCATTCAACACTTCTCCAGTTTTCAGTTATTAAATGGATATTTACCATGTGCTTTATTTTTGGGTAGATTTTTGCTACTGTAGGAATGATAGTAAATAGACATCACTTAAGACATTTTTTGGTTTTTCTCTGTTTCCCTATTTAATTTTTTTTTGTAATTTATTGTTACAAACAGTTTAATCCAAGAAGAAATTTATGCAAGGTGGTGCTAATTTTTGATATCGGGGACACATAGTTATGGAAAAAATATACCCTTTAAAATTTATTACATTTAATACAATAACTGAGTACAATCTTTTAAAAATATTTTGATTATACAGGTGTTATATATTTTTGAATAAAATACATGTTTGAGAGGATGCTATCTAGAAAGTCTAAAAATGTAGTTTATTGTATAGAGTACTTTTTAGATAATGTGGCCAATTATTAATTCTAATTTTTAACATCAATAAATCAATTTATTTTCATTTAAAAAAATTATCTAAGTATCTACATAATTGTTTGTTCATTTATTATTTCAACTAAAAGAACAGAATATGATGAAGATATTGAATTAATAGTAGTACACAAGTAACGATTTTATCAACATTTATAACTTGTCAATTCTATTTAATAACAATAAAATTAATAAAAAATATATAATAATATTATATTCTTTGGTAAAACATTGCATTGTAAATGTAAGTTGGATTCTATTTTTGACAGTTATTGGTGTAAATAAATTAAGATTATTTTTAATTTCAATTACACAATAGTAATATACTTAGTATATACAGTGACCGGCAAAGAGTTTGCAACAAATGGGAAAAATTATTGTAATTGAGATATCCGAAAATTTTTGTTGGCAAATGAATTTAACATATCAAAAAAAGCATTTTGACAAATGTCATGTGATCACTTTCATCGCGGTAAATTTAAAAATTATTTCTTAAATATGTAAAAAGTGAGATTAGATGACAAGATATTAAAAAATGCCTAAGAAAAAAATTGTTTAAAATTAGATTATACGTCTATGTGCAAATTTTCCAAAAAAAGTAAGGACTTTTTAAAAATATTAGTTTTCCTGCTATTTTCCGGAAATTTTTTGTATGTTTCTGTATAAGTTTATTATCCAAACAATATTGTAAAAAATGTTTAAATTGGGCTTACAATAGAAGAATTAATCATTTTAGGACTATTTTAAAATAATTCTAAATTTGTAATTTCAACCTTTTGTTTTCTGTAGGCCTTAGCAACAAAGTCCTTCCTAAAAAAAATGTTTTTTGTTCTTTACCGTCCATTGGTAGACTAATAAATCAAAATTACTGGATTGTAAAGTTTATTTCTTAGTTTTATTGTGTTTTATGCGAATTAAACGCTAAAAATTTTGTTTTCTCAATATTTCCGGAAAAATGCAGGAAAACTGATATTTTTGAAACGTCGTTATTTTCTTTTAAAATTTTTCACATAGACGTATAATCTAATTCTAAACAACTTTTTTCTTAGGCATTTTTCAATATCTTGTCATCTAACCTTACTTTTTACATACCATTTTAGGAATGTTTTATAATTTGCCGTCATGACTGTGGTCACATGACATTTGTCAAAGTACTTTTTTTTTGTCATTCAATATGCTAAATTCATTTGCCTAAAGAAATTTTTGGATATCTTAACTACAAGAATTTTTCCCATTTGTTGCAAACTCTTTGCCGGTCACTGTATAAGAAATACTTAATTATTTTGTTAAAGTTTTTTTGTCAAGTTCAGCAAAGTCAAATCATAAATTTGCTGGCAACAAAAGTAAACAATATTATTAAAAGTTTTCTGGTACATTTCACAAAAGATCAATCTTAAAAAATGGTCCAACTTCTTGTAGAACATTGACTCTTACTTAAAAATATGATAATCAACTGCAGAGGTGTTATAGTTAGAAATATTTTTAAAAAATCTGATAAACTATTTTTTCTTATTGTAAATTTTTATAGTTTCCCCAACACAAAAAATTATAGGTTTTATTTCTTTGGTCTAAATTTTATTGTTATGAGAAGGATGAGCTTTAATTTTCATTTTTTTATAAACCGTTTTAGAAAACTACAGAACTTCGTAGAAGTAAAATTAAACTATTTTTATAATTTTTAACTAACTGAAAAAATAAAATATTTGAAAAAGATAAAAGCTTTGTGCACTACCACGCACTACTAATTAATAAATTTGAGTTAGCCTCCAAAATACGTTTTCGACATGATTGTATAATTTTTACTCGAGTAATTATTTTTTAAATTTTTTTAGAATATGTCAGTTTAAATTATTAAAATCAATCGATATTTTTAAATAATCTAATGTTGTAATGAAATGATACCTACATTTTTTATTTTCTGATTTCTTACTTTAAATTCAACTAATTGATAAAATTGATCAACAATGACTTTTGTTACTAAAAAATATTACAATAATTATAAATTTGAAAATTTTAAATCAAAATTAACAAAAGGATTGTCTTATTTATTAATACTAATTATTTATTTTAATAATTAAAAACTTACATACTTATTAAAACAACAGAGTATAGTAACTTTAAACATTCATCATTTTGCAACTGTATTTTGCATAATATGTATGTTATAGAATAATTTTTAAGTCAAGATTTTGTTACATTCTTAATAACACATTTTCCTAAAAACTATTATTTTTGTAGGTATCTTAAAAATAAAGCAAAGCAGTTAATTAAAAGAATGAAGCAATTTCTATTTTTTAATGAAAATTGCATTATACCATTGATTATAAAGTTACTAAAGATCCACAACGCATATGGGAAAAATGTAACGTACAATTTCACCAATTTGTAGATGGCTCAACCGTCGATTTTCAGCAAAATATTTTTAGTTGTTTTCTTGCGTTTGTTGAATTAGCGACACCGTTGAACCGTCCCGCGTTTGTGCGTGTGTCTGGAATTATTGTGATATGTTGTGATAATAGCTAAATACAAATACGTGAATTGCGAAAACAATACTAAGAAGAACAGAGACAAAAGTTTTTTTTTCAATAAAAGATGTACACCGCGCCAGCGAATGGCAAAACAATTGTGGAAACATTGTTATTGCTCTTGTAGATATTGACTCTTTAGGAAATAAGTTAATTTGTGTAGAACATTTTTTAAGGCCAGACAATTATAAACAATAATAAAAAACAATTTGATAAAAATGCAATGTCGGCAAAATTCGAGAAAGAAGGTATTCAAAAAAAAAACCTAGCAGATTCATCTTTTCTAACTGGGTCCGAAGCGAATAAATTGTTTATGTAAATGATAACCACAATTACATGGAAATACATAAAAATGATGTTTTTATCATAAATTGTATTTAATTTACTTTCTGAGTGAATTTAACCGATTGACATCAACTTGGTCGTGTTTTACTTAAAATTCGTATTTTTAAAAAAAAAAAGTTTCGATTGTTCAAGAGATGTTTGTAACTAGTTTTCTAATAATTTCATAAAATTTAACTTATTTTTAATGTGCTGCAGATTTAACAAATTTTCAAATAAATTTGTTTTATATATAAATTTTTTGTTTAGTTTGATGCAAACTTTTAAGAATAATATAAAATTTTTATTGTTTCATAATTACACTTTGAGATATGATCTATTAAAATTAGTTGATTTTCAAAAAATAGAAATTGTCAAATAGCTTCAACTTTTTTCTTTAAACTTCGATTTACTTAAAAAACGACGTCGTTTTTATGATAACGTATCATATAATGTTATAACTTGTTTAATCAGTTTATAAGGACACAGGTTGTAAAAATATTTGATGAATTATTTTAATTGTTAATTTTCTAGTCCACTTTTGAAATAAAAATTAGTATTTACAATCATTGTATTTATTTACAACGTAGACTGGCTGGCGATATATCATCTAAACTTGATACCGTTATTGATAACATTTTATTAAAGCTAAATGCAGTTTTACGACAGTGGAATTTGTAGTTCGCATTTTATAAGTTGGCGTCGCCGAAGAACAATTTCATTTTTTATGAATAGTGGGGGTTTTCCATAAGGCACGATATTTAACATGAGGTTGGGCCTCTTAAAGAACTTTTTACTGAATGATTATTGACATTTTTAGAGTAGAGTATTAAATTGTAAAAATGTAAAAAAAGTTAAAAATATTCAATAATAAGACCACTTGCGTTATAAACATAAAAACGTATTAAATAATTGCGTTTTGATTCATCGAATGGTTAATTTAGTGTTTCATAAAATGTAAAATAAAAATTTTTTTAAAATGCACATTTAAAAATTCAATAATGTAATTTTAAACTTTCTTGTCATATCATGTCAGTAATTATGACTGAGTAAGTCCCTTAAGAGCGCATTTACTTACAAGCAATAAATTTGATCGTGCTGAAGTTTTATGGATTTTTCAACAGTTTACCAATATGTATTTGACACGTTCCGTTAAAAATTGGGTTAGTACATAAATAAAATATTCTATAAGTCAATCTAAAAACAATAAAATAGGATGAATAGGTTCATAAGTCATAAATAATGCAAAAGTTTGTGAAATAGGATCGGTAACAATATTTTGATGCTGTTTTATTGCCTTGTTTAGTAGATATTTGAAATTCAAAAGTGTAATTCTCCTATAGAGTTTTCTTTGCATTTCATGCTGAAAACTGGAGATTAAACAAAAATAAAATAAAATTAGATATCTTTGATGGTTTTAGTTAAGTATCAGCAAAAGTGTTTCAGTACAAAAACCTTATATTTATATAGGTTTTCTAAAGATTCTTTTGCTAATCATTTTAAAAAGACAAACAAATACTTCAATAATTTTTTGATTTAAACTAAAGTTTTAGTGGTTTTAATAAAACTGTTCATTTAGCTACAGGTAGTCTTAATCTATTCCACAGAGTCAGCCACTACTTGAAAATATTCAAATGAACACCACTCTATCTTTGTGTTCGCAAAATAAATTCTGAAAGATTGTTTTTGATGTTACTTAAAAGTTATATTAATGAAGTTAGTACTAACTTTTAATTAAATTTATATATTTGTATTAAACTCGTATTTGATGTGCACTTTTCAACTAAACTTGTTGAATTTTAGAAAGGCAAAACAAAACATATACCCTTATTGTTGAAATTAGTCGATATGTAGTGTATAGAATGGCGAAAGTGAAGATGTAAACAGATGCAAAATTTTAATAGAACTGAAATTCCACATGTCGATTCAGGAAAGACTTACATTATCATTTCTGCTGAGCAACACTTGAGAAGAAACGAGTCGTGAAAAAATCGTGTTCGGGGAAAATGAAAAAGAGTATTTCGTAATTTTACTTAAGGCAAAGGTATCATTGTGAGACAGAGATTTGTGAAATAATATTTAGGAAAGAATTAAATTGGGCATAAAACACGGAAAACTTCCAAGCTTGCAAGATGAAGTTTTTAGACTACAACAATCAACTAAGCAGCTCTAAAAGAAATCTAGTTTCCCTAAAAGTGTTAACGACAATCTGAAAACCTCAAACATTTAATAAGAACGACTTTAGTAACATACAAGGTGCCTCCAACTCCTCGGCTCAAAATTGGATATATTCTAGATGACACCAAACTGAACAATTTGATATAAGGAACCTATATTATAACGACGACTGAAGCTAGCACAACAACAAAACAACTATGTAGCGCTGTTCAGTTGTCACGGTGACATTAGTTTTTTATACATTTTATGTCCGACTACTACTGTGTGTTTTCAACCAAAATGTTTTGTTTGGTGTCAACTATCTTACGTCCATTTTGACCTAAGACGTTAGAAACACCCTGGTATTTAAAAAATCTGTAACTGTATCATTACTTTGTAAAACCTACATATATGTGTGGAATACTCCAAACTAAAGCTATTTTTGAAATATTTCCGAATTCAAACATTTTCGTACACTCCAAAGTGATAAGACGAATTTATGACATATAAATGTAAACCTGTGCCAAAAAAATAGATGTGGTAATTGCATACATTTTGTACCATGTAACCGTTAGAAACCACTGTCACAAATTACAATGAAGTGGATCAAGTGTAGTACCGTCAACGGTTACTTAGAGCTAATTCTTCGTTGCTATAATATTATTTTAAGGTTATGGTGCATCGAAAGGTAAAGGAAGAGCGGAGATTGATCGAATCAACAGGTTAGTAAAATTCTCAATACACTAAAGTAGAATTATTATGAAATCATCATCAAATAGCTCTCCAACTCATCCTCAATCCTTCAACATTATACAAGAGCAAACTGAAGATATTGTAAATAATGTGCATTCACTGTATTATCCAGTAAAAACGACTAAATTTAAAAAAAAAAAAATAAAACAAAAAATATAAAAAAAATAAAATTTTTTTTTTTTTTTTTTTTTAAATATAAATATTTATTTATTAAAAAAAAATTAAATTAAATTTATTTATTTTAATAAAAAAAAAAATTTTTTTATTATTTTTTATATTTTTTCAATTTTCTTATCTTGCATCGTTGCAATAGATTAAGTTCATCAACATTATCTTGAAATAAAATAATATTTTGCTGTTTCATTATTTCGTTTATAAATTTCTTAATTTAGTATAAAGTTTCATCATGAAAAAAGTTTTGTGGACAGTACATACACAAGTGACTATAATAGTGCCATTATTGCCGTTTTCAGTCAGTCGAGGATTGATTCACGTTGATTTTAGTTACGTGCGTAATGCATTAAGGGTACGGAATAAATAAATTTTGAGTTTGAAATTAGTTAGGGTGTTTTTCCCCGACTTCTCAGTCTTTGTATCCATCGCCGTCCTTTCCTCCCATCAAACTCTGGTTTATCTCAGATAGCCTTGGTTCACATCCAACTAAGACTCTCAGGTGTTAATGTTTTTATTTAAGTAAATATGTGAAAAATACCAAATTTAAAAGGGTACCTCATGATGTAAATTACAAACTGTTGCAAAGTGTTTTCGTATTTACATGCATGCAGTTTAAGATTTTGAATTTATCAGATTCTTTGAATTTAATTTGTATGAGCGTAATATAGTTAACATTTAATTAGTTGTTTTATTAATGAAAATTAGTGATCCTGTGATCAATTTCATATTTTCAGTATTTTAGTAGTGTTAATTTGCTAATTATTGTAAATTTATGTTTTGATTTAAATGCAATAAATCTGGTAGATTTTTCTTTGTAAGGAACTTTTTTTATTTATATTTTATTTTAAATGTGTTGTATCAACTTTTAACAGATTTGTGACAGTAAGAACTTTCTTAAGGTAAGTCAACAGAAAAGAACCCTTCTGGACATGTTTTCAATGGAAAGGGCTAAAGCTATTAAACACCGTGACTTTGTTTGTCTCCTTCGAACCTTGACAAATTTATCGATTGTTATTGACAATTTTGCAACCATTTACTACTACCTTACTATTTTACGAAGGCAAATTATTTCAAAACCAACCCCTCTCACTGAGCTACGGAGCAACCTCTATTTATGGTTTGTTCTTTTTACATTAGCATGGTTATGAATAGATCTTGAAACTTCAAATATATTCAATCATACTCAAATTAATTTAATTATTCTACAATAAATGTAGAATAGTAATAAAGTTAAAAAAATATAAATGTCAAACCCATTATCTTTCTTAACCATACACTGTCGCCCCACACACTTTTTCTAAAGAATAAGTCATATAACTATTGAAACAGAGAAAATTAAAAAATGAAAAACTTGATAAGATTATTACAAGCTAAACCAACATTATTGCGTTTTTTCTTGAGCAGACATTATGGTTATTTAGTCGAAAAATTTGTATAGACAAAAAAATTAAAACAGTTGAAAATAGTTAATGGAGGAAACACTAAAGATGTATTTTGCCCTGAAAGATTAATGACTGGAACGCTGTAATGCCGAAAGTGTTTTTTGGTCAAAGCATTTAAACTTTAGTAAATAATCTAAACTTAATTCTCATAGCTGTCTGTACCAAGCACAACGTATTGACAATGCATAAACAAAAGAAAGAAAAAACCGTGAATTCTAACTTTTTACTAAGAATGGTGTTTTAGAAATTTAAAATTATCGGTAACGCGTACTTTTATCGCAGTTTTAGTACAAATAAAAGTTTAGTTAACCTACTCTCTTTGTGCCTTTTTTAACTGTACATATCTTTTAAAATATGTATGGTAAAGAATATTGTATTACGATTTTTTTGACCAACATAATATAATGTAACCTGTCAGAGTGGTTAAACTGTAGAAATTAATTTATGAGAAAACCCAACGTGCTTTAGGTCTTCAATATAATAATAATACTATAAAGATGTGTTTATTATTTTATGTCATTAACAACCCGTGCCCCATCTTACTTCAACGTTTCGGTTGCTATGTGCTATATCAAAAAAATTTAAATTAAGTCTTCAAATCCCGTTAGCATGAAAATAAAAATTGTTAGGCGCGTCTATATATACAGTGCGTCCCAAATGTAATGTATACATTCATTTAAAGTTCAGGTGTTTATTTTTTAGAAAAACGCTCGGCCTCGTCGATTTTTATTTTTAGACACGAATTTTTTAGTTTACTATCATTATACAGGGTGTTCTTAAAATAAGTTACAATTATCAACTTCCATTTTTTAAATGGAAAACTCCACTATTTTAAAATTTTTATTTAATTTTTTGTTTAATATTTATATTACATGTTTTATACCTATCTTTAACCGTTTTTAAAAAAATGTCAGATGCAGAAACATAATTGAATTCTACTTTATTTAAAAATAACGTGTCAAATTTGCCTTAATCAAAATGGTAAAATTAACTAAATAAGAGAAAATTGAAATTCTTTCCATGGTTGGATACAGTGGCAGAAGCCGTACCCAAGTAAAAGCTCCACAATTATTTTAATCAAGTGCATCCTGATCGTTCTCCCATATGCTATACAGTGTTTAATAGAATAGAAGCTAAATTCAGAGAATTTGGTCACATTAGAGATTTAAGTAAATCTGGTCGTCCTGCTAGAGATGAAAAAGAACAACTTAAAGTTTTGCTTTCGTTGGAAGAAAATCTACCTACTCCTTTGTCGCAGATTGGTGTTAATTTAAATATGCCAAAATCTGCTGTTTATTGAATGGTTCGTAAGCAAAAATATCACCCATACAAAGTTATTCCAGTACAAGAGTTAATTGAAAATAATTTCGATAGAAGAATTGAGTTTTGTAAACTCATGCAAATATGTGCAATTTAAATAACGATTTAGTAAAAAAACATGTTATTTACTAATGAAGCTACGTTATGTTTAAGTGGTAATGTGAACAGACAAAATTGTCGATATTGGGCAACAGAAAATCCGCATTGGACAATGGAAGTTCATAGCCAATACTCTCAAAAGTTAAACGTGTGGTGTGGAATACTTTTCAGAGGAGTCATAGGTCCATTTTTTTAAACATCTCTAACTGGAGAAGTATATCCAAATCCATTAGAACCAGATTCTCCTGATAAGGAATTGATGTTCCACCATTATGGTTCTCATTCACATTATGCCCCCACTGTTCGTACATTTTTAAACAAAACTTTTCCTAACAGATGGATTGGACAAAGATTTTTTTTATGATGGTATCTCAAAACCAAAGTATTTGTTGATAGACCAAATAATTTGCAGTAGTTGAGAGAGAGAATCTGAAGAGAAGTGCGTGGTATAACTCCGGAAATGTACAAAGAGAGTTTGTTAATCGTCTTGGACAATTTCAAGCTGTAAATGGCTCACATTTTGAACATTTAGTTTAATTTCTTATTTGTTTGTTTGTCTTTTTTAATTTAAAGTTTGGTAGTTATAGCTATTTAATTACGTTTCTGCATCGGTATTTTTCGAAAACGGTAAAAAAAACGGTATAGAATGTAATACAAAAAAATGTTCAAAAATTAATTAAAATTTTTTAGGGACACCCTGTATACATGATAGTAAACTAAAAAAAAAAATGCGTGTTTAAAAATAAAATTCGACAAAGTTGAGCGTTTTTCTGAAAATAAACACCTAAATTTTAAATTAATTTATAGATTACATTTGGGACGCACTGTAAACAAACTAATTAGACAATTGGAAGAACACGCTTTTCTTAAAGTCTTAACGCACGCTGAGGATCTTAATAACTAAAATTAACAATTAACAATAATTAAAGTCTCCTACCATGAACACTTGCTATTGGGGAGGCTGGGGATCAATTCTCACAAGATTCGGCTGGTCTGCCGTGAGTTTTTCAGAGATTTTCTCACGGTAATTATAAGTTAAAACTTATAAGCAAGTAGATGCCAAATCAATAACTTCTTCTGTTTCTTTATCTACTTCTTAATTGTCTCCATCCTTCAAGCACACTTCCGGTGTATATGTATGCATGTATATTACACATTGCAGTGATTGTATGATGTCATAATTGCGATGTATAAATGTAAATGTAGGTCTAGTAGTAAGATAGAAAGATATATCTAGCATGTAAAGAAGATGTATTGATTTTTGTGCGTACGTGATCGAGTGTAGTAAAAGTGGGAAAAAAAGAGACGCTCTCGGACAGTAGAAAACGATGAACGTGTAACTTGGAGTCCGTGCAAGAAACAATTAATGTGAAATGTTCTTTGCCTATCAGTAAAAGAAATGTAGTGGGTTGTAGTTAGTTAAGCCAGTTATTAATAAAAACGCTGCAAATTGTTGTATGCCTGCGAAGTAGTTAGCCTGCGAAGTAGTATGTTGTAGCCTTTGCAGTAATGTAAATAACGGAAGACAAAATAGAACGATAAAAAAAAGTTAAAGTACCAGTCGAGTTTCGAGAGGTCATTTCCGAGACTCGCACAAGGTCGCACGTACAAGCACACGTCGAATAGTTACCAGGTTAGTTAATTTGTGTATTAAAAATTAAATAAGATTGTAACGAAGTGTAAATATCGCAAAGTCGTGCACGCCACGCTCTTTATGATTTATTGTATTTGTAAGAAATATTTTCGATAAATTAAAACTTTGTTAAATCTTAAGCCACATTATTGTTATTCAGAAGTCAAGTTTTTAAAGATGTTATCAATCAAAGAATTAAACAAAGTAAGTTCATGCTCACATTTAATATAAAATTGTATTTTTCTACATAAAATGCATTATCGCAGTACGTGCGAGTGTACACTCATGAAATTTAAAACTTGGACACCCCAATTTCTTTAAACAAAAGTTTGCCCATTGTGAAGGGGCCTTAGGGTATCATTTACAATTCTAACAGCAGGTAGTCTCAGCAGGGGTTATCTTATAGAAGGACTGTAGAATGAATCATTACACTAAGCACGTTTTAGAAAATAGGTAATTTACGTTGCTTACTTAATTTTTTTTTAAAGAATATATTTGAAGGTATCGCTAATTAAACACCATAGCTCGATTAATTATCGAATCAAAATTTTGTTTAGGAAATGTTTACAAAATAAAATTAGAAATAATTTTGATTTAAAAAACGTCTACAAGCAATAACTTTTAAATTAAATCAAAAACTAAACATGGTTATTTGGGTTGACTGATTATTACTTATTTTAAATAAATCTAACCTACTAATTATTGTAAGTTATTAAAAAAATCATTAAACTCTCTATTCATAATATTTAGTCCTTACAAAATGTATATTTTATGACGTTTCATTTTTTTCTGTAGTTAATATAAAAAGTGAAAATAAAAACTAAGGCAATTCTTATTGTCAACGTATATATTTAGTTTTTGACAAGAATTTATTACATAATTATAATTAAGATACCAAGTTATAGTTTAAAATTAAATGAAAACTTTTTTTTAAATAAAGGTATTACTATATAAATAAATATAAGAAATCAATAATGGGTGTGACCTCCATTATTATTGATACATTCTTGGAGGCGTCTGCTCATTGACGCTATCAAGGTATCAATATAATTAATATTAATCGTTTCCCATGCGGTATCAATGGCTGCAATTAGTGCATTACGGTTTACTGGTATAAAATTTGGCCCTTGTTGTCTTCGGATAACAGCAAGTATTCGAGCCCAAACATTTTCGATAATGTTAAAATCTGGGCTTTTTGCTGGCCAGGGTAACAGCTCCAAGTTATTTGCTTGTATCCAGTTGCGCACAACCTGCGAAGTATAGGGTCATCATATCCCGATAGTTAATTATCGAATGTTCCAAGAAAATATGTGTAAATAGTAAATGGAATCTACTAACGTAACGTTAAGTCGTTAATTATAGTTACATAACTCTCCTTTCATAAGATATAGTTCATATTAATATGCTTATTGTAAAGCTTCGTACACACCTGAACAACAAACCGAGGAACAAACAGAACAACGAACCGAACGGCAATCGGAACATTAATTTGGACGGTGCTACGTACGAATTTTAGAACAGATTCGCAAGTCCTGATTGTTCCACGAACGGTTTGCGGCGTTCCCGCAACTTGTCGGTTTTTTCTCCGACATCAAAGAAAATGCGCGCGAATGCGTTTGCAGGTTTGGACGAATCTAAACAAAACGGCGAACAAACTTATGCGGGAGAATTAAATTATTTATTTTTTGTCCTCCCTTTTGTGGGTTTGTTGTGTTTTAGTTAATATTATGGAGTTGACAGAAGAAAAATGTTTTAAATTAATCAGTGTTTAAGAATGCAAGAAAAAAATGATGTCCCTATTAGCATCATTTGGGCGGGAAATTTCCAAAATAAAAAAAGCGAAGTAAATTATAATTTCTTACTTTTCTTCGTGCGTAAAAATTTGGTTGGCACTATCTTCTTGTTTTCCGCAATTTTCTCTTCTCAATAATAGTTTAAAATTTCGTGTTGTTGAAAATGCCACCTCATCTCGGTGCTGATTTGAAAGCGCGAATTGTTTCGGAATTAGCGGCGGGCCGTAGCGTGCGTGAAATTTCACGTATGTTAAATATACCAAAAAGTACCGTAGGGCATTACCGAGTAAAATGGAATCTTGAACACACTTTAGAAAGAGCCATCGGAAGTGGTAGACCTAAAGTATCTACACGTGCTCAAGATCTCGAGTTGTTTCATTACGTAACAGAACAACCATTTGCTACAAACTCCAGGGCTATAGCAAATACACATTTTCCCGGATGCCGTATAACTGCACAAAAAATTAAAGAGATGGGAATAAAGAAGTATAATGTTGCTGCGAAAGAAGTTCTCAGTGACCAAAATATGAGACGTCGTCTGGAATTTGCAAGGCGATATGTGAACGAACCTTTAGAATTTTGGAATCGAGTGATTTTTAGCGACGGAAAAACGTTCAATAGCCGCAACGATGGACCACTAAAAGTTTTAGAATGGAAGGAACTCGTTACGAAAATAATCACATATGTCCGAAAAACGAAGTGGTTATTTTTCTGTGAATGTGTGGGGTTGGGTTAGCGCGAAGGGTTCAGGACTTTGTTGGGCTATCGATGGACGTCTTGATTCTGCTGCGTATTTAGATGTTTTGGAAACTATTATGAAACCTTCAGTCGAAGTGTTTTATCCAGACGAAGATTATATTTTCCAACAAGTAAGTATTCTTATTTCAATATACTTTCTTCAAACAATAGTTCGGGATTTGTTGAATTAACATTTTCATAATGTATTTTTGTTGTTAAAGGACAACGCCCCTATTCATACTTCGCGGGTTGTGCGCAATTGGATACGAAAAAATAACTTGGAGCTGTTACCCTGGCCAGCAAAAAGCCCAGATTTTAACATTATCGAAAATGTTTGGGCTCGAATACTTGCTGTTATCCGAAGACAACAAGGGCCAAATTTTATACCAGTAAACCGTAATGCACTAATTGCAGCCATTGATACCGCATGGGAAACGATTAATATTAATTATATTGATACCTTGATAGCGTCAATGAGCAGACGCCTCCAAGAATGTATCAATAATAATGGAGGTCACACCCATTATTGATTTCTTATATTTATTTATATAGTAATACCTTTATTTAAAAAAAAAAGTTTTCATTTAATTTTAAACTATAACTTGGTATCTTAATTATAATTATGTAATAAATTCTTGTCAAAAACTAAATATATACGTTGACAATAAGAATTGCCTTAGTTTTTATTTTCACTTTTTATATTAACTACAAAAAAAATGAAACGTCATAAAATATACATTTTGTAAGGACTAAATATTATGAATAGAGAGTTTAATGATTTTTTTAATAACTTACAATAATTAGTAGGTTAGATTTATTTAAAATAAGTAATAATCAGTCAACCCAAATAACCATGTTTAGTTTTTTGATTTAATTTAAAAGTTATTGCTTGTAGACGTTTTTTAAATCAAAATTATTTCTAATTTTATTTTGTAAACATTTCCTAAACAAAATTTTGATTCGATAATTAATCGAGCTATGGTGTTTAATTAGCGATACCTTCAAATATATTCTTTAAAGAAAAAAATTAAGTAAGCAACGTAAATTACCTATTTTCTAAAACGTGCTTAGTGTAATGATTCATTCTACAGTCCTTCTATAAGATAACCCCTGCTGAGACTACCTGCTGTTAGAATTGTAAATGATACCCTTAAGCCTGCTTCACAATGTGCAAACTTTTGTTTACAGAAATTGTGGTGTCCAAGTTTTAAATTTCATGAGTGTACATGCAATACCACTGTTGATGAAAGAGTCACTTAAATGGTACCAAATATGATAAACAAATGACTTAAACATTTCTACGTTCCTTACACCAACTTTTAATTAATTTCATTAGTTTTTATAATAACTTTCTAGAAATCGTTTCGCGCAGAATTCCACATCGTTTTGATACTAACAAACATATAAAAGACTATGTAAAGTATGCACCGAACTAAATTATTGTTCGAAAAATAAAATAAACGAATAACATCGTATAGAAAGTGAGTTGCAATATTTTGTTGGAAGAAGTAAAGAAAAGAGCCTATTCGATAAAATTACTATTGCAATAATGGATAATCATTTTGAATGAAATTCTAACAAACAAGCTTTTGCTTAAAAAAGATCAAAAAAATTGAGTTTAATAAAAAATACTTTAAAAAAATTTATAGATAATAACATTTCCACCAACTTTTTCCCAACAACTATTTTTTGTAAAATTGATATTCTTGGAGATATTGTTAAAACAATTTGTGTTACGTTTGTCATATCTCAGTATTTTTATAATTACTTTTTAAACAAAAATAGTCTTAACAAAAGTATGTATGTAGATGAAGAACTCTTTTGGCTCAATGCATTGTACCTAAATTTAATCAAACCTGCGATATCAGAAATTACATTTATGTGTCAAGTAACATTAATATCTGACCTGTGGTTTTTGATATGAAGTTTATATTCAGACGAAGGACAGTCAGTTGGCTTCTTTAGACAGAAAATCTTTTTCTCCAATATATCGTATTAAATTTAAAAATCGGGATTTTTAAATTTTTGGTTTGGATAACGCCACATAGAGATCTTACTTAATTAAAAAGTACTTGGAGACTTATGTTTTATCTTATCATCATAAGTTTTACTATGAGTATATACTTTGACCTATTTTTCGGGAAACTAACTTTCTTGCCTTTATAAAATTATTTCCCAAATTACTCCCAAAACTGAATAAGTGTTAAATTTAGGTAACATAAAAGAAGGATTGAAAGAATTATATGAACATCGCACAGCGGACCATGTACCGCTTGACGTTTTAAACAGAATTTTTCTGCTTTAATAGATTTAAATTAATGTGTAACATGTAACATTAATACGTACATACAAAGAAATATTGACTTTATTTTTCTAGCTAACTCTATGCTACAGTAAATTAGAATAAACCGCTACATTACGTAATTCTAGATGAAATTCGATAAGTAACCTTTTTACGTTTACATTTACAATAAAATTTGATGTCGTTTAGATAAACAAATCTACACTTATCTATTAAAGCTCTTTTTTTAATAAGTTAGTTAATTAATCTAAAAGAACATTACTATTATAATCAATTGACGATTATCAACACAAAATGAAAATTTTGATAACAGTGAATTAGGCTACAAACTGCAATAATTATAAACTAAAAATTAACGTAAAATAGACTAGAGTTTTCAACATTTGGGGTAAAAGTAATTACCTTTATAGAATGATAGTCACAGTTTTTGCAATGTTTAACCATAGAAACAAGATCAATGACAACAAATTTTGACTTTCACTACTTAAAGCTCAAATATTTTTAATATAAATTGTGATAAATTTAGCGTTATGTTTCTTTTTCACATTGTATTCTATTATATTAACACAAGTAACAGATACTAATGGAATAGCGTATTAAATTATTTAAAAAAGTTTACTTTAGAATAACATAGTGTAAAAAATTCTCACAAATTTGCATTTAGAGATTTCGGCTTTCAACAAATCGAGTGAAAAATTAGATGAAAGGTTTCATGCAAATTTTGTTAAACTAATGCAAATTTTAATAACAAATGAACAAATTCCTATATTAAAACAAAAATAATAATGCTAGGATAATAGTTTAAAAACATAAAAATTAAACAAAAAATAGTTTTTTTATTTTACAATTTTAAAAAGTAATTTTTATGCTCAAAACTCATTTTCTTAGTTTTAGAAATGTACTGTATTTAAGTACGTCGTATTCACAAAATGTTTATTTCAAATAATTTATAATTCCACGAAAATTCAATGAATAATTAACGTAACAGATTTCGATTCCATTATTGTGAACAAAGCAAACAAAAGCAGAAGCAACATAGTACATTATTCAAATAGTTTTCTAATTAAATAAACATTTGCAAAATGTATGTAGGGATCTCATTTCTTAAATAAAACAAACAAATTACTTGAGGATTCATAATTGTTCTACTTAATCTACAGTCGTAATTGTTTGTAGTTTTGTAAAATTTGTTTTTCGAAATACGTATCTTGTGGTGTTTTCTCATTAAACAGATTAACAAAGTTGATCAAATGTAATGTTTTTACTAAAAAAAAGGTTGATAAACGCTTGTTCATCAAATTACTCTTCAATGATTTTTTAACACTTGACTGAGTAATTTCTGATGCTTATATTATTAAAAGTATTTCAATCAATAATTCCTCCGAGCAACACATTTTGATAAAAGAATTTGACAATTATTTATATTGCAAAATATTTATTTACATCGGGAAAATCTCACATTACTGAAGGTGAGCTAAATTGAGAATTTTAAGCCCCGAGTCAAGTAAGTAATTTTACTGACGTGTTGTGATCTAAATTTTTCCGGAAATCGTAAAAAAAAATAACAAAACCGTCACGATTTAGAAGAAAAAGTATGAGAAAATTGTTTTAGGATTAGTAACTAAAGATACATTTACGTCATTACCGGTCACGGTGGTTGCGAAAACATACATAAAAAATTTCTAAATCAAACTTATACAAAATTTTTAAAAATTTTTAATTGAAAAAAATAACAAAAACATATTAAAATAATATATTTTAATAATAAAAGCTGTCATTCCTAGTATATAAAAAAATCTGAATTTATTTAGATATTATTTTTACAAGATACTTTTTTTCAAATTATGTTAAAATAAATTGCACAATTAAACAGTTTTTTTTTTAAATAAACAAAACATTAACATTGATTTAAATTGCAATTTATGTTCTTTATAAAAGTAAAGTAATACTGAAGAAGAAATTAAATTATTCTTGTTACATAATTAATTTATATTAAAAAAAACTCTGTATTCGTATTTAATATAATGTAAGAAAAATTTCAAGTATCTTATATTTATTTATTAAATTTACAAATATGAAAAATTACAGTTGTGTAGCATAAGACTTATTGGGCACGATTAAACTTTTTATTACTATATTATGTGGACACTCAATTACGCTTACACATTTTTCTGCAAAATTGTTTTCATAATTCGTTGTTGGTGGAAGCAAGAAAAACCACAATAAATTCCTCTCAAAAACGTCGCGTAGAGTTGACGAAATTGATGAAATAATTAAATGTATCTTTCGAATTTGTATCTATTGAAAAATGCCATTTTTATTCAATTAAAATTTTTCATTATATACCGGTGCAATTACTGTAGTACAAATCACAGTTATTTAAGTTGAACGTTATTGGATTTTGCTTAATTAACTTAATTCAAAGGTCAATTAGTTCTGAATAAATTAGGGTGAAAATCGGACAATAAATTCTTTTCAAATGTATTTAAATAAATACGTTTTTAATGGAAATTCAATAAAAATGTGCGACAATAATAGAATAATAAAACTTCCCTACCTTTATAGGGGTCGGAGAACACCACTTGCAGCGCCTACTATGCAGTGAGAATTTCTCGTTGTGCTTTCAGTCTTATATGAACGTCGAGGCGCTCAGCGTCGCACCAACCGTAATACAACAACAAAATGACGTAAAGTTACAGTAGCCAATCAATATGCTTTATTACATATCGTAAAAGTTTTGTATTTCTATCATCAAATAGATAATTTTTATCACGTTAATATTGTGATTAGTTACCCAAAAACTTGATATTTGTTAATATTATAATAAAAAACAAATTTGCAAATGCAAAATTTTCCAAATTTTACTCAAGTAATTAAATTGAAAACTTACCTTCTCCGTCGCTTTAAGCGTTTTTTTTTTTAATTTTTATTACGTTATGTTACCGTTAGTATAGTTCATATACATTCAACCTCTTGAAATGATTATGTTCTTTTTATAAAGATTAATGTTTATTAAATCAATTGCTTTTTATATCATATTGTTTTCAATTTAATTAAAATGGGCTGAATTCAATTAATATCTAAACTAAATGTAATCTTTATAAAACAAATAATTCTAAGCAAAATTGTTATCTGTTTGTAGGTGTATAATTTTCATAAGGCAAAAATATCTTCTTACGTCTTACAAAAAAGTAATATGATTATTAAATTTAGATGACGTATTATATGACAATACTGTTTGTGCTATTATACAAAGTTTTAACTGTCATATTTTAACTTTCAAGTCAAGTTTTATAGGAAACTACGTAGGTACTCTCCTTAAAATTTGTTGGAAAGTAAATTGCATACACCAGTGTTTAAAATTCATTTATTTTAGCGGGAACAGGGCATAATGGACCAGTGATTCATTGTGAACCTTTGCTTTGATGAGGTTTGAAGTTTCTTTCTTTTCACTTTTTATCTCCAGTTGCCTATTTTTCCGTTTTGAATTTGTTTGCGAACTTCTTGGCAAGTTTCACTACTTCATTTTTTTTTGGTTTTTTGTTGTTTGAGCGAGTTGCAAGTCACCTCTTGATTTTCATTTATTTTTTTCTTATTGAATGGCTTTTAAGATGCTCATCGTTTTGTCAAAAAAGTTTCTCGTTTAAGCAGCGCTAGAGTTGAAAGATTCTTTGATTTTATTGGGTTTCTTTGGTGTTGATTCTGCTTTTCGTTTTTTGAGTTCTTATTGTCTTTTGACTCATATGTTTTCTTGAGGACTAGTGCTCTTGGATTTGCTAACACTTGTGTTTTTGGGGTTTTTTATGCATTTTGTAGACGTTCCAGCAGTTAGCGCATTTGCGGTTTGATGTAACTGGTTTGAGACAATCTTGAGATAAGTGATTGACCCCGGTTATGTTATATGGATTTGAATTCTTTGCTAATTTCGACTAGCACCATTTGTGTTGAGTGACCAATTGTTACGCGTACATTCTTTTGACATTATTGAAGTATTTGTTTTAAGTAGGTTGTACTATATTTTAAGTAGATTTTGTTTGCACATCTGGTTTCAATGCCAAGGCCGGTAATAATTATTTCCTTGTCCTTTGCTGCTTTCAAATTCGTAGCGCTTACAGTTAAGCTTGAAAGAAATGATTATTTCAATAGTTTTTACCAAAGGTTCTCATAGAAGTCTGAGCCATCACACACAATTACACCACCTTGTTTACTTACTCAATAAACCCCTTATTTATTCCATGACAAGCGTAAAAGTCGTTTTGTTTTAAACGTAAAGTCTTACATTTTACTTTGTTTAGACTGAGAACTGTATTTATTTTTTTTTGTAAAGTTTTTTGTTTATATAGAAGTTGTTATGGTTTATTGTTAACAAATTAAATTAACCGGCAGAGTCGAAAAACCTGGCCCGCAGCTTTACCAGTCGAAGAGGGGTCATAGGTGTGTTCGATAGCAAGTAAGTCAAAGTTTTCGCACTAGAAAAAATATTAAATAGAGCGCCACCTATCAATATATATGAGGTATATGCTTTAGAGTCACTAGGAGCTATAAACATAAAATAAACCTTAAAACCGTAAAAATATAATTTTTGTAAAACGACTAGACCAGTTATAGACACATAAATAGATATAAAATACACACAATATACGTGTAGACAGCTACATTATACTAGTTATATACACAGTAATTAGTTAAAAAAAAAAGTTAAATTGGAGAATATTCCTTCTGCACGATACGCTTATAAGTAGGCGTATCCCAAATAGTGTTTACAATCAAACGAACAAAAAAGATAGGTCAATCTTCAAAAGATTACATGAATAAACGTAATTTCCTTGATATTAACGATAAGCTTAACGTTCTATACCGGTAATCGACACAATAAATCTAAATATGAACAAAAGTTTTCAATCAATCAAATAATTAACATGCAGACTTAGTTGTTTTATCGAAGATCATGACGAGAAGTATTCGGTAACGAGTGTAGAGTAATCGGTTCTTAATTTCAAAATAGATGACGAGCAGTACATACAGATTAAAGAAAAGAAGTAGATAAAGATGTTTTCGCTGGATACAAACAAAAGTTCAAAAGTCAATCTAGTTATCTTCAATCACCACTTTGAGTCGAAAATTATCTAGGCAGCAACAATTACAGAAATATTTGATGGCCTTCCGCAGTAATGTGGATATTATCTTGTCATCTCTCAGTTAGGCAACCATAATGAGATCAATTATTTCTTGGTTATTGAACAATTATTCATAACCCGGTAGGAGTTCTAAAACGTCAAAACGTGTATAAGATAAGATATGATATGCACCAAAGTTTATAATTTTCACCAAATGTTTTAGATAGGAAAATTTAGAACATTCCACGTCAAAAGCACAGACAAAAAAAAAGGAAAATCAATTAAAGTTTCATTTAAGAGATTATTCAGTACCAACTTAGAAGTTTAGTTCCTTATATTCATATGAATCTGGTCTGGTTCTGGAGCACAATACATAAGACTTACATCACAATACAATATTTAAAATGTACCATACAAATAAATAAATAAATAAACTTAAGTTGTCTACCAACCAGGACAAAAATTAATTAAAATTGATTAAAATTCATATATTGCCTTTAGTGAAGTAGATATCAAAAATTACCGTCACAAAGTCTTTATGTGTATATATTTAAGAAATTAGTCTGTAAGTTGGGCGGTAGTTGATAAACAGATTAAAACGGCGAGGTACTATGTAACTAAAACAAGAACCAAAATTGTAGCGGAGAATAATTGTTATTTGGATATTTATAACAATCGCTAATAACTAAATACGGGCTTGAAAATTCTTTGAGTAACTAAGTAAGTAATTAAAGTAATATTTATAAAACAGTGCAAGGACCGCGATCTTAAAGAGAAGTTTCGTTTGACTGGGATTGAAGCAACGCAATACTCGTTGATAACTAGTTTTGCTTTTACATGCGACCCAATTTTAAAGATGTCATACCGTTAAAGGCATCATTTTTGACTCATTCGGCGTAATTAATCTGTTCCTGTCAATTGCTTAATGTAACAACTAACAAAGTGCTGGATTCATTAGAAGGTAATATTTAAGTATAATTCTTGTTGAGAAAGTTAAATGTTTGCGGTACCGCTTTTATCTTTTAGGATGCGTTTAATGAAAAAGAACACAACCGTAGTGTAGTCAAAAAGTTGTAGATTAATTTGCATTTTAATAGAAACCCTTCTTTCTTTAAAACAGAACAATACAAGATTGTAAAATTTTTTTGCGAATAGATGGTTTATAGTCGTCGTCGTTGATGTCTTCGATTTATTTTTATTTCATTTTACAAATAAATAACAATTTAATTTGCGCAACTTACGTTTTAACTATATTCTGATTCGATTCGTAATTTAATTAATTACAGCACACTAATGGTTTTAATAATACCCGCACTACAAAAAACTGGTAAAAGAAAAGATTGTTAGAAATTTTATTGTCTGTAAGTTTTGTTACTACTTTTTTTTTCTAAGACGCAATTTCCAATTGTAGGTAGTGTTCGTATTAACGGTTTAACAATTAAGAGCACCCTATTTGCTTTAATGAATGTTACGGGTAAATTGTTTAAAGTATTCTCTATGGATAATGCAAAATTTATGATAAAGTTAACAAATAGAGCCCTTATTAAATATAAATGCAACCGTAAACCTGCTACGTTTGATTTTTACAAATCTTTACGTAATTTAGTTTTATTGTTAATTTGCAGGAAAAAAGAGCGTATTTTAACAGTTTTTCTACAAATGTATCTAGTATTTCTAAGCAAGTTTAGAAAAAACTAATATTAGCCATAAAGCCTGCCATTTTTACCAACCCATATCCATGATGTTAACTTAATAAATGATTATTTTACTTCTAGTCATAAGCATTTAAAACTCTGTTCATCTAATACTTTAAAACTTTATTCAAATAATACAAGCACAAAAGTATGTGAAAAGGTAAGTTTTTCAACTGTCACAATAGAAGAAGTGGAAGATACGGTCTTTAGCATCACGTCTAAGTCTGTGGGTCCCGATAATATATCTATCCAAATGCTGCAAATTGCACCCGGCCATTTTTCTTATGATGGCACACATAATCAACTCTTGTTTAATTTAAGGTTACTTTCTTTCTCAATGGAAAGAATCGTATGTTTTACCTATTCCTAAGTCTAAGAGTGGTACTGAGCTGATGCACATTCGCCGAATAAGCATTTTAAGTGTATTCTCTAAAGTTTTTGAGAAGATAGTAGAACGTCAAATTCTCATTCACATTAACGTTTGTATTATTCTACCCAAAGTACAATCTGGTTTTAGACGCAATCACAGTTGTCCAACTCTGTTATCTGCTGTAGTCGACGATATACTTCTTTCGATTGATGACAACATAAATGCAGTTGTTGGATTTGTCTAAAGCATTCGACATGATTTAATCATGATCTACTCTTAGCGATATTGCATTACTATAGTTTTGACAACAACACTTTGCATTTCTTTAATAACTACTTTCAGAATTGTACGCAAATAGTAAAGCTCAAACAAGTTATCCAAAGCAAACGTCATTTATACCGGAGTACCCCAAGGATCATCTAAATCTTTGTAGATACTATCTATACGCTGATGATTTTTAGCTGCTTTTCACATTCTCTAACAATAAGGCTGCTAGTGTTCAAACAAAGATTAATATAGAGTTGTCTACCTTGTTATATAAAACATCCAATCATTCTCTTATTGTTAATTCTAGTCAATTGTCTGTCCTGTTGTTTTGTTCTAAGCAATCTCGTGACTATGTACTAAAAAACCTAAAAATCCTAGTAAATGGTGAATTACGAAAATATTCAAATGTGGCAAGGAATATGGGCCTACAATTAAAAGTCAATTTGCGTTTTTGAGAACATGTCACTAAAATGATATAGCGAGCACAGGGAGCACTTAAAGTTATGTATCCATATAGGTATCTCTTAGAATACAGAAAGTGTGAAACTTATGCATACGGTTTATTTTTGGTCTATGACGTCGTCATCCTGTATCACTGTACCTTAAGACAATTGGATGGATAAACATGTTTTGTAGACGTCGGTATCACCTTGCCATAGTTTTTCATTAAATTTTCATTTTCAATCTCCTCCTTACTTAGCCAAGAAGCTCTGTTTTCGTATGGATATACATTGTTTAGATCTAAGACATCATGAACTTTTTGACTATACCTAGACACACAAAGTTTTTATTCAAAAAAACTTCTTTTATAATATATCTAGCATATATCTACAATACTATTCCTTCCATATTAATAAAATCTTTACCAATGTCTAGTTTTACAATAAAGTATAAAAACTGTTTACAAAATTTATATTAGTTGTGTAAGGGAATAAATCTATTTGACTGCGTGAATCCTTTTGCGTCTCTCGAATTTAATTATTTTTATGTCGTAATATACTATAACTTGTTAGTCACATAATATTCTAATAAATCAACGTAAATAACATCAAGTCGTGTCTGCTACAACTACTATAAGGTACACTGATTCTCCAGCATTAGTTGAGATAATCAATAGAGTACCAAATGTAATCTTTTTTCTTTTTTCTATCGTTTTACAATTACAATTATGTTAATGTTAACTGCTTTCAAGAAATTTATTATTATTATTATAATAATAATAATTATTATTATTCATCGTTAATCTCCACGATTTGTGGATGAATAGCAAGTATCGGTCGTAGCAAGACACTTGTATCAATTGATTAATTCTATGGTCTAAAGTTCATAAAAGAGCGTACAATTGAGCATGTAGAGAGTATGACGGCTTTCTGAATTACTGCAATCTTGTTCTTTACACCGAGATCTTGTAGATGTGTTCTAAGAGTCTTCGGTGCCACTCCAGTTGTAGAGATTATAAATGGAATTACAGCTACTGTTTCTTGATGCCAAATCTGACTAACCTCCTCACTAAGTCGCTGATATTTCTCTTGCTTCTCAGTGTAATAATATTTGATGTTATGACTATTCGGTATACTTCAAAATTAATCAGTAATGTCTTCTTGGCGTTCTTATCAATGAATATGATGTCTGGTATATTATAGGTGATAGTCCGAACGGTCAAAACAGAGCGGTCCCAATATAATCATATAATTTGTGGGTGTTATGTTCCAGAACTGGACAGGGAGTATACCGATAATAAGGCAGTTTGTCAGTAATTAGGCCATGCGGCAGTGTACAATTTTTGCTATCTGATTATGTCTAGAAAGGTATTCTGTAGTCACAAGAGCTTGACACCGACCTGTGTTGTGTTGAATAGTTTCGCTTTGTTGATGACATCTTCGGCACTTGTCATCTTCTATTTCCGGTCTAATGACATACTTTAGGTACTTTCTAGTGGCGATTACTTGATCTTGAATTGTGATAAAAAATCCTTCTGTCTTAACAAACAAGTCGGCGTGTTGTAGCCAAGTATTTGAGGCTTCAAGATTATTATTTTTTATTGGATTTTGTTAGCATGTCTTCCATGTAGTATCTTTGATGACCATTCTACCGCCTTTTGTTGATTGTATGTTGCGTCTGAATATAATTCGCAATTAGTATCATAAAGGAGGTCTAATGGAGTGTACTTATCGTCCGATTTTTTGATGACTTGATGTAAGGTGGTGTTTTGTGTTGCGAAATATTCCCAAAGAGTCTGAATTTGCTTCTAACATAGTCTGCTGATATCTATGAGACCGCGTCTTCCTTGGCAGTGTGGAAATGTTATTAGCTGTAGTGCTGACTTAGGATGGTGTACTCTATGTTTTGTCAGCAAAACACGTGTAGCTCTTTTCAGTTTCGCAAGCTCAGTTTGCGATCATTTCACCACACCAAAAGTGTACGTGAGAACAGCAATTGCATAGGTGTTGAGCGCCCTGAACATGTTATTATATGTAGTTGCCGCACATAATTACGAATGTCGGCGTGTTCTATTCGTCTGCTCTGTTGAAGACTAAGATATTCATATGTCTCGCCGGAGGTCATAGCGTCAATCAGATTATCGTCTTCCATATCAAAGTCTCAATGAACCACATTTCCCCTATCGATGCTTAATTTTGTGCATTTTGAGAGTCCAAAAGATATGCCGATGTCGTTAGAAAACTTGGCAGTGAGCTGAAGAAGACTAGTGATCTGCCTCTCTGTACTACCATACAGCTTGATGTCATCCATATACAAGAGGTGAGTTAGTCTGTATTAAACTGCGTTCGTGCCTTTTATCAAAAAACCGTAGCCAGTTCTATTGAGAAGAGCAGATAAATAGTGACTTAAGCTGTCCCCCTGAAAAATACCTGTCTGAATAACAGCGGGTCCTGTTTGAATACACCCTCTTTAAAGATGGAGTTATTTATAGTTTGCCAGGGTGACATCAGGTTTCTGAGGGTTTCTATTATTGAAGGCGCAATCTTGTAAAGTTCAAGTTTCTATTATTATTAATTATTATGTATGTGATTCAACACGTATATTTAAATATTTCTCAATTTTCTTTAATAAATGTCTTGTTTATTATAACGTTGTGAAAACTTTGGTAATGTAGTCAGTTAAATCTTTCCTCAAGTCGCGAGGTATTGTCCTAATATTTTATCTTCCATACACGTTAATCCAGATTTTTACAGTTTGATTAAGATTAAGATGTTTGTCCTTAAACATTGTATTATACAAGGCAATCCATTTTCGAAAATTGATTTGTGTTCTAATGTGCCTTTTAAATCACCTGTTTGATATTCATCGCTTAATTCATAAAATATTCAAGAGTACTAAAAATACAATATAAAAAATACAAAACACAAAAGGAGTTACAATGTTTATTAAAATAAATATACAGGCTGTCAAATTAATTACTTTTCATTAAAGGAAATAGTCATATATTTGCACAACACTCAGTATAAGAAAGCAACAGTAACAGAACACCCGGAAGTAGTTCACAATAATATGTTTTTAATTACAATGTGTAAATTGCAGTATAAGAAGACGTAGTTGAGTGTTTGATATATTTATATCAATTGGGGTATATCCAAAAACGTCATTTTTCAAATTTTAAGATTTGAATTACATCAAATTTCTAAAATTTCTCTATTTTAATTGGAAATTTGAACACATCAGACTAATATTGCAATTCTGTATTTATAAATCGTAAAATTGGTTAATCGTATCTTCTGAGCTGATGGTATCAGACTATTTTACAGAGCGGTATTATTTCCAATTTTCTATCTCTGTCAAATTTTTTTAAGGTTAGTTCTATTCTGTTTTTACTAGAAATCGTAAATACTTATGAGAATCTATAGTTTACAACAAACACACAAAATTGCACTTTTTTACGCTACGATCTTAGGGCGCTACTGATAAATTTAGGATAGCTTCGATTTGAACTTGTTATTTGTTACTAAATTCAAGGCAATAGCTTATATAAACATAAGTCCAAAACGGCTTTGTTTATTACTAAATAGACACTCCGTCGAGAAGTCGCGTTGAAATGATCTAGCGTCGAAATGAGCTCGAATTGAGATAATCTCGCGTCGAGGTGATTTTGCGTCGAAGACGAGGAATAAATAAAATAAAAGAGTAGAGTCAACATTGGAAGACACCAAGCTGCGCGATAGATGTGACGTCAGAGTGTAAAGCCCAACACAAATATATACACTTATAATAAAATAAAAGGTTATATTGCTTATGTTGGCTGTCAAAGAACAAGCAGTGAATAGTTTAAAAAACTGTTTCGTAGAATAACTGGTAAACAAATTTGGTACGTCGTAAAAACAAAGAGGTTATAAACAGAATGATCAGCTAAAAACTTATGTTTTTAGGGCGCACAGTAGTAATATCTGGGTCACTTTCCAATCTATAAAGAATAAAACTAACGAACTTGAAATCTTTCTCAAAAATTTATCCAGTACTTACGATATAGCGTCAATTTGTAAACATTGGTTACTTAACAAAGAAATGACTAACTATAAAATACCAAATTTTACTGCGATAGCGTGTTACTGTCGTCTAACTTCAAGTAGAGGTTCGTTGATTCTAGTGGAAGACAATAAAAATGTAAACAGTCTTAATAATATACAGGGTGTCCTACCGGAAACGCCATCGATAGATTATAGGAAAACTGTAGACGGGAAAAATTTGAAAATTTGGTAGTATACTAACATCGACGGGGGCAGTTTTGCTAAAATATTTTCAAGATGGTGGCACTTCTTGTTATACCGAAAGTAGGTGTTAACTTGCTTATTTTAAATAGAACACCCTATATATTATTCCATTTTGGATTTTGCATAGAATTCTAGACACATTTTGTGTATAATGTCCTACACCTAAGTCTAACTGTTTTGAACTTATTTTAAATTTTACGTCAAAATGACGTTTTCAGGCCTAAATAAAATTATAAAATTTTCCTATACTAATGCCTTTATTATTTAATTGGAATAGGTTTCCTTGTAGCAGGGGACCTATTTTAGTGGGTTCTGTTGATATTTTCATAATAAATTAATACAGGGTGATAAAAAAAAGGATTAAAATTAAATTTAAAAACACGTCAAAAGTCATTTTTTTTTTAATGCAAGCACCCTGTTTTTATAATTTTATCTTATTTAGCATCAAAAACAAGGTTGACTTTGTACAAGGTTGTCTATTTAAAAATTTATGGTTTTTGAAATATTGGCAACTTAACATTTTTTGCTGCACAAATGCTATTGTATTTCTTTTAATATGAATGGTTATTGCTAGTTGGCCATGATGGCGTTAGAAAACAATCTTCTGTCAAGGATATGTCAAACTGTTAAAAATTTTCAATAATCATGCCGGGACGCTTAAATTATACAAACGAAAATTATTTGAATTTATTTATTATTTATGGACAATGTGATAAAGTTATATCAAAAACATGTGTTACATTTACACCTTGCTGCATAAACGGAAACCATCACCAAAGCCCTTAAAGAATAATGAAACTTCAAAACTTTGGACCCGTTAATTAAATGTACAGACAAATAACATTATTATTTGATTTAATTACAATTAATTAGAGACCAAAGTTTAAAAAAAAATTATTTTATTAAATGTTCAAATTGACGTCCTTGAACTTCTAGACATTTTTCGCATCTAAGTAGCAAATTTTCATGGGTCGCCTTCTTTATTGCTTCACGTGTTAAATTTTGAAACTCAGTCCTAACTCGCTGCATGCAGTCTTCTTTCGTGGTTAACGAGGTGTTATAAACTCGATTTTTAATTGTACCCCAAATAAAAAAAATCGAGCACTGAGATATCTGGGAACCGTGGTGGCCAAAGGAAGGGTCCATTGTTTGCTATCCATTGATCATAAAAGGCGCCTTGTAAAAATTGTTGATTAATTGGCTACTCTGTGGAGGTGCGCCGTCATGTTGATAGAATAGATGTCTACGATCAGCCAAAGATAAATTATTTAAATAATTGTTTTGAAAATTGTGCAAGATGTTCAGGTAGCCTTCACCTATTTAATAAGTTAATAAATCAAATATTTTAAATGATTTAAAAAGGTTAACTTACCTTTTAAATTTTCTTGATAAAAATGTAATGCCACGATGCCATCGTTTCTTACTGCATCATAAACATTAATTGCCAAGATTCATGAAAATATCGCTCTCTAATAACGTGGACATTTGATTTACTCCAATAATAGGAATTTCGCCGATTAAAAATGCCGTTTTTTGTAAATTTGGCTTCGTCTATCCAAATGATGTTATCAAGAAAAAATTCGTATTCTTGCGACCAGGTTAAAATAAATTCGCTGAAATCCAATCTCCTTAAAAATCAGTCTCTTTTAGATAGTGAACCATGGAAAATGCATACGAATGAAATTTATGTTTGCGTAATATTCTTTGAACTGACGATTTACTTAATCCAGATTCCAATGCAGCTTGTCTTACAGACATTGTTGGATGTGCAGCAAAATATCACAAAACAGCGATTTCAACATTTTCATTATTATCAACAGGTTTATTTTTCTGTACATTTGGTTTAACGGATTTAAAGTTTTTGAAGTTTTCTATTATTTGTTTAAGAGCTTTTGGTGATGGTTTCTGTTTTTGCAGGTATCTTGCTGCAAATGTAACACATGTTCTTGATATAACTTTATTACATTGTCCATAAATAATAAATAAATTTAAGTAATCCTTGACAGCTGGTTGTTTTCTAACGTCATCATGGTCAACTAGGAATAACCATTCATATTAAAAGAAATACAATAGCATTTGTACAACAAAAAAAAAGTTAAATTGCCAATATTTCGAAAACCATGAATTTTTTGAATAAACAACTAAGTACAAAGTCAACCTTATTTTTGATGCTAAATAAGATAAAATTATAAAAACAGGGTGTTTGCATTTTAAAAAATTACTTTTGACGTGATCTTGAATTTAATTTTAATCCTTTTTTTTTGATCACCCTGTATTAATTTATTATCAACATATCGATATAGCCCATTAAAATAGGTCCCCTGCTACAAAGGAAACCCATTTCAATTGAACAATAAAGGCGTTAGTATAGAAAAATTTTATAATTTTGTTTAGGCCTGAAAACGTCATTCTTGACGTAAAATTTAAAATAAGTTCAAAACAGTTAGACTTAAGTGTAGGACATTATACACAAAATATGTCTAGGATTTTGTGCAAAATTGAAAAATGGAATAATATATAGGGTGCTCTATTTAAAATAAGTAAGTTGGACACTTACTTCCGGTATAACCAAAAGTGCCACAATTTGAAAATATTTTAGCAAAATTGCCCCCGTCGATGTTAGTATACTACCAAATTTTCAAATTTTTCTCATGTACATATAATCTATTGATGGCGTTCCCGGTGGGACACCCTGTATATGTGAAATTTGTGCATGCGGTATCACATATATGGATAATTATTTAATAATAATAAACGTATATCGATCACCAAAAGGCGATTTTTGATACATTTATGGAAATTATGAATAACGCTTTGTTGATGTCTCATACAAACAATAATTGGATTATCTGCGAGGGTGATTTTAATATATTTATTATTATTTAATATAATATATACTTTGATTATCGCAATAATCGAACGCTTTCATTCTATGGACTTATGGAAAGCTTTAGTTTATTTTCTAAAGTGAATTTCAATACGTGCTACAACCATCGTCTTGATAATGTGTTTACAAATATATTTGAAGGTTACTATACTCAGTATACTATTGGCGCGGAGTAATAAACCTGTCAGAATTATCGAATCTCCCGTATTGCAGTGGCGTAGGTACCTGATACGTTTGGAAAATCATATTTTTAGTAGGTAAATATATTATAATAGTAAAATCTACCTTGATATGAATTATTATGTGGCTTATTTTTTTATAGTAAATATTTAATTCAGCAATATTCCACCGTTTAATAAGATATACATAATACAAAACTTTTGTAAAACACAGTATTTGAATATAAAATTAAACTCTAAAATCGATAAATGACAAATGTGTCGTTTCTCAATTTGTCTATTTTAAATTTTAATTTTATATAGGTACGTATACTGAGTTTTACAAAAGTTATGAATCTATTTGTATCTTATTAAACTGTGGAATATTTTAAAAAAATTATTTACTATTATGTGGTTTGTTTCTTATTATTACAATTAAGAATCGATATAGCTAAATAAAGTAATTTTAAAACAATTATTCTTTAGCGTCAAAATGTGTGTTGGATTATCTATCATCAGGTAAAGTGGGGTCGTTAGAGCAGTCATTATGGCAGACGGGTTGTAATTTCTGCGAAAGATTACAGATAATTAATTGTTTGACCGAAGGGCTTCGTATACTTTCTAAATAAAAAGTATGTTTAGTTTGTTATTAGCAATGAATCGGCTTGTTTGTTTGTTTGTGTGTTAGTGCAAATAATTTTGAAATGGAAAACTTTTCACCAGCAAAACGTGTTAAAAGTGGTGCGTTATCTGCTAATGAAAAAATTATAATTTTAAATGTGCATGACGCTGTTCGATGTCAACACCCTGTAAAAAGTGTCGATGATATTGTAGGATTAGCATGACGCTGTTCGATGTAAACACCTTGTAAAAAGTGTCGATGATATTGTAGGATTAGCATGACGCTGTTCGATGTAAACACCCTGTAAAAAGTGTCGATGATATTGTAGGATTATGTTCTGCAATGACTGGAATATCAAAATCCACAATTTTTAAACTAGTGAGGGAAAGAAAAAATTTGGGACAAGTGTTTCACCCACTTCCACTCCTGATCGGCTCCCGATGGAATTAGATGATGCAATGAAATCGATAAGATTTTACTAGCAGTAAATGAGGATGAAAATCTACCCCAAATGAGTCGTAGAACACTGTGGAAACTTCTTCGCAAGTTGAAGTTTACTTGGGAGAAGATAAATAGAAGATCCGTTTTAATTGAAAGACAAGAGATTATTACATGGAGGAGAAATTATCTTCGGGAAATAAGAAAATATAGGCGTGAAGGCAGGCGTATATTCTATTTGGATGAAACCTGGATCAATGCAGGACATACCGTAAAAAAAACATGGCATGATAATACCGTTACAAGTGCTCGACAAGGATTTATAGAAGGGCTATCGACAGGATTTCGACCGCCTTCTGGGAAAGGAACACGGTTAATTATTACTCATATTGGCAATGAAGATGGCTTTGTAGATGGTGGTTTGTTAGAATTCGAATCAAAGAAAACTGGCGACTACCACGAAGACATGAATGCTAATGTGTTTGAAGAATATTTTGAGCAGATGCTAGATTTGATACCCCAAGGATCTATAATAGTTATGGACAACGCCAGCTACCACTCACGAAGATACGAAAATTTACCTACCAGCGCTTGGAGGAAAGCAGAAATTATAGATTGGTTATCTGTTAAGAATATAACTTTTGAGGATGACATGGTGAAAAGAGAATTATTGGATATTGTTAAAGTTTATAAGAATAAGTATATACGTCATGTTATTGACGAAATGGCAAAGAATCGGGGCATTGAAGTACTGCGTTTACCACCTTACCATTGTGAGATGAATCCTATAGAGTTGGTTTGGGCTCAAGTAAAGGTGACGTCGCTCGTAACAATACCACTTTTAAACTCGACGACGTGAAAAACTTCTGGAAAATGCATTAAACAAAGTAACACCTGAAAGATGGAAGAACTGTGTATCTCATGTCGTTAAGGAAGAAGACAAATGTTGGCAACTGGATAATTTAGTAGAGATAACATTGGAGCCAATTATTATATCAGTAAACACACAAGACAGCGATTCTGATTCCGAAATGGAAATTTCAGACGAGGAAGAAAGTTAAATGACCAAGCGTAATGTGCCTGAAACAGTGTTCTACTCTCTAAACACCATTTATTGTAACCGTGAGTGAGTATTGTCAGTTATTTTTAAATATATTTATTTTACCTACTAACGTCTTGTTATTTAAATGAACATTTTTATGCCTGTTATTTTTATCTATTCATTTTGATAAATTTCCATGACAACCACATAATTTTATAATTGAGCCAAATTTACTTTTTGATGCCTAAAAATCGGTCCCCGCAAATTAATTGTAATTGTAATAAATGTACTGACGATATCTGCATTACTATTTTATTTTATATTTATGTCATATATTATTTATATGTTATTTATTTTATTTGTATAGTAGATCACATTACAAATTTTACTTCTTACGTATTATATACCATTATTTTTGTATCTTGGTATAATACCCACATCTACGGCTATGATTCTCGTTTCGTCAGTACCTGGGCTGATGGCAACGTGTTTACACAGATTAAACTATTGTTCTCAGACCCTAGATGGGTCGATATGCTGCAAGAGCGGCACAATGATCGTATTTTGGTTAGAATTTATTGGTTTTTACTTAACCGTAGAAGTACCGCTTTCACAAGAAAATAAAGAATTATTTCAAGCAAATATGATTTATTACTCCGCGCCAATAGTATACAAACTTTACACCGTTTCTCTTGTTGACAATGCTATTAGTGATCACAGATCTATTTCGATGTTGCTAAATATTCCAGTATAAGATCGTTACTGCACGAACGAAATTATAGTAAGACCGTTTTCTAAAGGGGTAAGATACATTTTTTGTTTACCATGAGTTCATATATACTATAACTACTTTGTAAACACAATATCGAACATTACTTCCAAAATAGAGCAAACATCAGACAATGATGCAGTTACTTTGATGTTTCAATCAGTTTTCAAAAACGACGCTACATTTTCATTATTGAAGTTTTACAGGTTAGTGTTAGAGCTGCACTTTGATTTTTAATTCCGCATTGCTACGATTGCTAATATTATAAAATCTATTAAAATTTTACTTATTCGTCATTTAACCAACTTATTCAATGACCGTATACGCAAAGAAATTTTTTCCAACTGTTTAAGAATAGCAAAAATTACTCCGCTGTTTAAGATAAGAAATGTAAATGATTTAAATAATTACCGCCCGATTTGTATGTTACCGGTCCTAGGAAAAATGTTTGAAAAAGTTCTATTTATTCAGCTCTACAACCACTTTGAGAGTAACTATATATTTCATTCAAGCCAACATGGTTTTTAAAAAATGAAATCTACTACTACAGCAGTTAGTATAATAAAACTCTAAAAACATTTCATAAAAGAATCACGCATTTACGTCTTTCATTGATTTAACCAAAGCATTCGACTGTGTTAATCAAACTAACCTCATACGTAATTAAATATGTATAATATTTAATCACTCAGCTGCACACTATTATCTTCGTATTTGCCCAATCGCACCAACTATGTTATTTCAAACAAAGTTACGTCAGATTTTATTGAAAGCAATATTGATGTTCCCCAGGGATCAATTCTTAGACCGTTGCTGTTTCTGATTTACATAAATGCATTTTTGAGTTGCAGCAAAAACTATGGTGTGTGCCAACTCTCTAATCAAGACCTACTATCTCGCATAAATTCGTGGTTTAAAAGCAGTAAATTGAAAATAAACGAAGAAAAAACCGAAAATATAATATTCTCCCTACGTAAGACGTACAATGAATCTCAGCACACACCGTATGTTACTTGGACGTATTTCAACTTTAAAGCACATTGCGACCGCGTATTAACAAGCTACAATACCACGTCAGCCACATTAAGGCTGCCAAAAGTACGTCCGCCAACATAATGCGTGCCATTCCTGCGCCCGCCTTGAACATCGTCGGCACCGACATTCTCCTCCCGCATTTGATGAAGTAAAGCAGAAATTCGCCTCTTGAGCCAGCAACACCAAATCGCAGCATCCGCAACAGCGCCAACGAAAGCGGACAAGGTGGTCGAATACAGCACACGTAACGCACAAATTCGCTTCTGAAACCAGCAACACCAAAATGCAGCATCCGCAACAGCGCCAACGAGTGCGCATCAAAACGCAGCATCCGCAACAGCGGCAACAAGAGCGCACATAACCGCAGCATTTGCAACGGCGCCAACAAGAATGCTTTACAACTCAAACAAGAAGATACGACTGCAAAAGCAATTTTTTTGTTTATCTTCGCGTAACAATCTTTGGCACTTTTTATCGTGAATAAATCCACTAAGGAGGGACCCATATGGGGGTTGTCCCAACCCCACTGCAATCGGCACGATTATTTTTACATCCGCATATTGCAACAATTGGAACGCAAACATGCAATTAACACAACAAACGCAATTAAGGAAATGCTGACAATCGGGAAGCATTTCTAACGACCTTGTTTACAAAACAAACAAACCTACATCGTACATATAAAACAAAATAGGTACAATAACAAAAGAGATCAAAGTTCTATCAATCACAGTTAAAGGGGTGATCCCGTATGACGGCCGTTTTTTCGGAATTTTTATAGTGAAATAAGAAAACACAAAGTTTCCAAATTTTTACTATATATTCATTAAGCCTGTAACTGTAACTGTAAGCAATAATATAACGTTAATCGCAAGATTTGTCGCTTAAATGGAGAAAAAAAGAGACAGACGGCGTTTATGATTCCGGCAGCCTGGCTAACCTAAAATAAAAAAAAACAAACTGCTGGTTAATCTTAGGTGGTTGGCTATCGCCGAAACTAGGATCTTTTACAAATCTTAAAAAATTAAATTTTTTAATGTTTTTAAACTTTTCCTATTTATTTATGAAAAAAAAAACCGGTTTATTAATTTTTAAAAATTCTAGTTTGAGCGATAGCTACAAGTATGCTGAATCTACCATTAAAACTTTAAAACAATTGATGGAAACTTTTTGAGAAACAGTGGGTGCCAGTTTAAAAAATATAGTTTTAAGAAAACCACGTTTAAAAATTCGGGTGTAAGTTACAGCATAAAATTTTGGATACCGCTAGCCTGCTATTCCTGGTCTATAGAGTACTCATGCCTCTTCTACTTGAAAACTTCTCAAGGCTGTTTGGTCCTCTCTAGCTAAAATTCTGGCCGTTCTTGCCGCGTTGCTCATGCGCCGCTCGGAACGGGTGATCCGGGTTTTGTCGCGGCGCTGTACATAAGCATTATTTGCTGCTTGGCCAATTGGACAACCCATAGCATCCATTACCTTGATTACTCCTTAGAAGCCTTCATTGAATATAATAACGGTCAAAAAATTTGCAATTTCCACTATTTGAACGCTCAAATGCAGATGTTTTAGAGCGAACGTCCAAATTCAGAAAATTTTATGACACATTATTATTATTTTGTTCGATAAATCCTCATCCTTCACCACTGCCTGTACTTCGGTGATAATGGGGCATTTTTATGGCGGAATTGGTTGAGCGTGCCTTTAGCTTCAGATTGACGCCACTTACACCAGCTACCTTTACCTGCTAGACAGTTCTGGTGCTAAGGATTTTCTTTTGTAGAGCATTTGTGGTAGAAGGTCGACCAAACGTCTTTCTTCATTTCTTCTAATGAATCGAGATGTCGACGAATGTCTAAGCCAATTATTTTTTCCGTTAGTTTGCCCTGGCCTTTACCACCAATGCCTTTGTTATATTTTTTTAACATTTTGGAGTCGTGTTTCCATCCGTTTCTTGACGTGCCCTACGCATTTTTTTTACAGATTTTTTTCTATTTGGCTCAGCTTTTAGAATGACGTTGAAAGTTTTGCTATCGCCATCGCCAATGCAAGTCAAATATTTCACTCCGTGTTTTGTGATCGAAAAAACATTGCAACAATGGCATGAATTTAAATTTTGCCGGCACCTGAATGATTTATGGTACACTCAACTTCATGGTCTGCATTTAATGCCTCGTATTTCACTGGTTCAATGTTTTTTAGTTTTTTCCACATATTACAAGCACCACAAAAACTACTCATAACCATTGCATCTGATACTTTCCTTAAATATCTTCCAATTAATGTTGATACTCTAAATGGAGACGAAAAGCCGCGGTTTTTTTAAATTCCATCTCCGGAAACTATTAATTCATCTCGTGGCTTTCCAGCTTCTTTGTTCATATTTTTTTCTTGTACGGCAGCAAACGATACAACAGACTCATACACTGCAGATGCGGTTGTGTGAACATTTTCCAGAAGTGCGGTATATGTCGAGTTTCCTATACCTTGAGAAATATCCATTAAACTGCAGAAAAGATTCGCTCCTTTGTAGCCAACAATCGCATCGCACAAATGAAACGGCAATTAATTTCATATGCATTTTGAAGCATAGGGCACCAGTTTACAGTTTGTATTGTACTGTATTTACAAGACAAAATAATCTTGAATCACAAGCTTCGTAAAGACGGCTGTGTAAATCTCACTTCACTTTTACACTGTTTGCATATCACATTTGCTAAAATAACCGAAAACCTAGATGAAAATTCTAAATACAATATGCAAAGTTCGAAGCGAGAGACACTTCCAAGTTTATGCTTTGCAGCAGTTTTTTACTGATGACGACTATAATCGAGATCATTTTCCAATCAGTGCAGATTTTTATAAAATTTTCTCTTCTTTCTTCGTTCAGCACGACTGCGAACGAATTTTTCTCACTGTTTACCAAACATTGCAAAATTAAGACCCTCACACAGTAGAATATTTGGTTAAGAACAAATTGTTACGTTGCGGGATGCAACGTAACGAGGTTGACACACACAAGGGGAGAATTGATACCTTCAGAGTATAAAAGGGAAGCATGAATAAACCAGTGATTCGATTACCCAAGAATTAACGTAAGTAACAAACATGTAATACTTAGCCTAAGCAATAACTAAACTCTGCAGCTCTGCCGGTGTGGAATTCGCCTTCCTGGACTGGTGGAGGAGAACCTGCAGCTCTGGTGGCGAGGAGTCCGTCTGCCTGGACCGGTAGAAGTCGATCGGGGCTGCCAACTCCGCCGGAGGGCCCGCCGTCTAAACTTGCGGATTCTCGGGATTCTGCCCGAGGGTTCGGCCGTTGCTACGGAGGGCTTCCAATGCGCCCAGGATATGCCGGTGCCGCGGATTTGGAAGGCTCATACAAACAGCAGTGGCTTTAGATAATTTATTCAATCTGTTAAGGTGCTAACTGAGAGGACAGTAAACCGCGAATCGGCGGTACAGCGATTGATTGTATATTTTGCTGAATGTGTGAATGTATAAATGGCGAATGGTGAATGGTGAGTGGTGATTCGATAACCCGTGGGTAATTTTCACGGAGCTACGTTAAAGCCCGTAGCTCGATAGAAAATGATCCCGATAGAACACTTTCCGCGTACAAAGGTGATGAAGATAACCAATGAAGATAACAATTCAAGGAGGATTGTACGATTTACCTGGTATACAGGGAAAATCGTAACAATTTTCCCCGGCGGAAAAAAGCGAAGCGTACCGAGAAGCAGGAATAAGAAGAAGAAAATATATATATATATATATATATATATATATATATATATATATATACGTATAAAGAAATGGAATTATTTCGATATGGTGATCTACGTAGGGGTGAAGGGGTTTGATACGGCTTCAGAAACTGAATGTAGATTTAGTAATTTCGGGGTCTTCCAAGAGTACGGATACGGGTGATGTAAATCCTTTAACGATTTTAGGGCCCGACCACTTAGGAAGAAATTTAGAATCCGAAACGGTAGGAATTTGAGTAGAAAAATTGACGAACAAGGACATTCTGTCCAATAACAAAGTTGGTTACAGGGAGTTTTCCACGGTTATAATATTTTTTGCTTTATCGTGCGCCTTTTGAATATAATATTTTACTTCATCTATCGTCAATGGATTAGGCGAAGATAGATAGGACTCCAAATTCCATAAATTGTCGAGGGGGGTGGAGATTTCCTTTTAAGAAAAACGGAGGCAGGGAGGCATTGATGGTTTCATGGAATGATGAATTATAGTTAAGTGTAAAGAAAGGAAGAACTTGGTCCCATTCCTTGTGACTTAAAGAATATTGTTTAATCAGAAGAGTAATGTTATATTTTAAATTTCTGTTACAGCGCTCGCTTAGATTTGAACAAGGGTGGTACGGGATGTAAAAGCTTGGCGAATACCCCAGTGCGTACATAATTGTGCAAGAATTTTGCTAGAAAAGTACTTAGCATTATCAGAGATGAGGATTTTGGGAGGTCCATATGTAGAAAACAAATCAGTAAGTAATTTAGAGGTAACCGCTGCTATAGACCGACGCGTAGGATAGGTTTTCAACCATTTAGAAAATCCATCTACACATACGAGAATGTAACGGTAACCGTGTCGAGATGTTAGCAGCGGGCCGACATAATCAATATAAACCTTTTCCCAAATTGCTTGCGGGGTGAACTAGCGAGAAATGTATTAACCTTAGTGTTCATGGGTTTACAACGCTGACAGAGATCGCACGAAGAAACATAATTGCGAACATCTTTATATAAAGATTGCCACCAAAATCGTTTAGCGATAGCACGATACGTTTTGGTAATCGAATTGTGACTACCTATATTTGAATCGTGGAAATAAAACGTAATCATAGGTCTTAAGTTAGTGGGAATAACGACGCGTTTCAGTTTTTTCCGTCCAGCGAAATAAGTCAACAGACCGCTGCGAATAGCGAAGTTTTTAACATTTTCACCGCGTTCCAAACGGTTCAAAATGAGTTCACATTCTTTGTCGGTACGTTGTTGCTTTTCGATATTAAGAAAGGACTCGGGAAAATCCAAAAGCGTATTAAGACTACTATTAGTTAAAACGTTATCGGTAATACATTCTGGTGAAGTTTGAGGACTGTCGGATTCACTAAACAGCCGCGAAAGGCCGTCGGCAACAGCATTATCTTTACCAGGAATATGTCTAATTGTGAAATTAAATTTAGAAAGTTTTAGAAGCCATCTACCGAATTTCGAGAGTTGGGCAGGATTATTATAAAGCCATCGTATGGCGTCGCAATCAACCTCTAAAATAAATTCCGAATCAGTGACGTAATCCTTGAAGCGATCCAAAGCAAAAATCACTGCTAAAGACTCCCGTTCGTACGTAGAATAATGATAATTTCTTCGAAGCAAATACAATAGGGTGAATACCATCTTCAAACGATTGTAATAGAACACCTGAAATTCCGATCGCACTGGCATCAGTGCGAATAATGAATTGTTTTGAAAAATCCGGCATTCGAAGAGATGGAGCATGCGCAATAGCATGTTTTAGTTTCTCAATGGCGTCAACGTGTAGATCGGTTATCACGAACTTTGCTTTTTTTTTCTTTAATTCGTTCAACGAGGCTACTAATTCTGAAAACTTATATATAAATTTTGAACAAAAGGAGATTACTCCCAAAAATTGCTGCAGCTGTTTAACGTTCTTAGGAATTGGAAGATTGGCAATGGCCAATTTACCTGGTATACAGGGAAAATCGTAACAAAATCAATAGCTGTTACACTGCTGACCCAAAACAAAACATTCAATGCTGTAAAGACCTTACCTTATCACTTCTGTAACTTTCCAACTACATTTAATTTCTGAAAATTACTTTCCCAGAACATTCTATGAATGCTCTAGATTGAATTAATGCAAAAAAATCTAGGGTATTTACACCTAGACGCTACAATACAAAGATACTAATCTATTGTAAACACATTTTTGTATTCAATGTAAGTATGTATGTACTAAGTATGTGACTATGTAATGCAGATTTTGACGTCTCTGTTTTAACACAAATAAATTATTTTTCCCATTAAAGTGCATTAATGCATCAACGGCCAGTTGGTGAAGTACCAGTCCGGTTTCCGTGCCGGAAGATTAACACTCGACTCTAACGGCCGTTTTCTTTGATATCGAGAAAGCTTACGATACGACCTGAAGATTTGATCTTTGGAGAAACTGTACGAGTGGAGTTACAGAGGTAATTTGCCCTCTTTTATCTTTTCGTTTCTTATCGAGAAGTTCGTTTGGGGCATAAAACCTCTAGTCGTCGAATTTTAGAAAATGGAATTCCCTAGGGTTCCACCCTAAGCGTCACACTCTTTGCGTTCGCCATTAACAACATTTGCGACAACCTAGATCCCAACATCGGCTGTAGCATTCACGTCGATGACATTGTGATTTTCGTATCCGGATCCCTAAAATCTGACATAAATCGAAAACTTTAGACGTCGGTTAACACTCGTGGCATCCGGCGCCGAAAGAGGTTTTAAATTCTCGAACTCTAAAACAAAATATGTTTATTTTTGCAACTTGCCTACCCTTCACTATCGACCGTGCATCTCTATGAATAACGAAACACTTCAATGCGTATCTGCGATTACTTACCTGAGATTAACTTGGGACGACCGTCTGTCGTGGAAAAGTCACGTTGAGAACGTCAAATCCAAAGCCCTCAAAGCGCTAAACCTCATCATGCGCATCTCGCACATTAAATGGGGCGCTCACAGGGATCAATTACTTACCTTGTATAAATCCTTGGTACTATCGAGGTTAGATTACGGCTCAATCGTGTATGGCTCGGCGACACGGTTGACTCTGAGCTCTCTGAATGCTGTCCACAATGCCGGTATCAGGTACGCTATTGGAGCGTTTTACACAACGCCAAGATATAGTTTGTACGGCATACCATCTCTGATAATACAGCTATCTACGTTGACGTTATCTTACAACGCTAAAATTAGGATGTGGGTAATATCAACTCTGTGAGAATGATGCTAATACGTAACATCGACTAGTTCACTCGCGCGAGTTACACTCCTTATCCCTACGCGGTTTTCGAGACAGCCCAAAATTATCCTTTGTTTTTTCTGTGCGAAATATAAGTAACATTCCAGATAATCCGCTATGGTGTATAGAATATGTTGAAAACATCAAAGTCTTCAAAAAAGACAAATCCCTACAAGTCACCAATATCAAAAGTAAAATACTCCAAAAGTGGGAAGAGAAATGGACACAAAGTGGCGGACATTTGAGAACGATTACTGATTCGGTAAATGGCGTAGGGATCAGGTGATAATTACGTGGTTTAGAGTAGGACACACCAAACTCACTTTGTCATATTTCGTAAAAGACGCTGCGCCTCCAACTTGTGACAGATGCCAGAATAATCTAACACTCTGTCATATTTTAGTCGAATGTCAAGAGACACAAGAAATTAGAAGGAAGTGAGGTATTGAAAATTTAAAAATAGAGGAGATTTTAAAATATGAAGCGCTTGGCGCTAATAACCTAATTACTATTATTAATTATTATTATTATTATTAGTTTTAATTATTTAAGGAAACATCAATTACTATGGTTATTAGCTTCCATCTACGGTATTGAAGTAGTATTATAATGTAGGTAGGTTCACTCTACATACTTTTGTACATATGCGCAACCTGGGGAGAACCACTGTTTCTTGCCTGGAGAGTTAAGTACAAGATAAGCAGATGTCACGTCTGGTTTTATCGCGGTGAGTTGGGTATTAGTTTTAAACCATCGTTCTTGCCAATTATATACAGGGTGTCCCACCGGGAACGCCATGGATAGATTATAGAAAAACTGTACATGGCAAAAATTTGGTAGTATACTAACATCAATGGGGGCACTACCGTTAAAATATTTTCAAGATGGTAACACTTTAGGTTATGCCGGAAGTAGGTGTCAAGTTGCTTATTTTAAATGGAACACCCTACATATTATTCCATTTTTGGATTTTGCATAAAATTGTAGACACATTTTCTGTATAACGTCCTATGCCTAAGTCTAACTGTTTTGGACTTATTTTAAATTTTATGTCAAAAATGACGTTTTCAGGCCTAAACAAAATTATAAAATTTTCCTATACTAATGCTTTTTATTATTTAATTGGAATAGGTTTCCTTGTAGCAGGGGGACCTATTTTAGTGGACTATGTTGCTATTTTAATAATAAATTAATACAGGGTGATAAAAAAAGGATTAAAATTATATTCAAAAACACGTCAAAAGTCATTTTTTTTAAATGCAAGCATCATGTTTTTATAATTTTATCTTATTTAGCATCAAAAATAAGGTTGACTTTGTACAAGGTTGTCTATTCAAAAATTTATGGTTTTCGAAATATTGGCAATTTAACATTTTTTGTTGCACAAATGCTATTGATTTCTTTTAATATGATTGGTTATTTCTAGTTGGCCATGATGGCGTTAGAAAACAATCATCTGCCAAAGATATGTCAAACTGTGTGTATCAAACTAAGAAATGCCAACAGTTAACTGTACCGACTGTGAGTGTTAAAGTGCATATCGTTATCAAAGCGATAACTTATTATGCTCGAAACACACGTGTGTCGATAAAGCCAAGTAATTACTTGTACAGTATTACACACGCAACAAAAGAACACCTGGCTTTATCAACAAACGTGTGTTTCAAGCATTTAAAGTTATCGCTTTGGTAACGATATGCACTTTAACATTCACAGTCGGTACAGTTAACTGTAACACATGTTCTTAATATAACTTTATCACATTGTCCATTATTAATAAACAAATTTAAGTAATCTTCGTTTGTATAATTTAAGCGTCCCGGCATGATTATTGAAATTTTTTAACAGTTTGACATATTCTTGACAGATGATTGTTTTCTAACGCCATCATGGCCAATTAGGAATAACCATTCATATTAAAAGAAATAGAATAGCATTTGTGCAACAAAAAAAAGTTAAATTGCCAATATTTTGAAAACTATGAATTTTTGAATAGACAACCTTGTACAAAGTCACCCTTATTTTTGATGCTAAATAAAATAAAGCTATAAAAACATGGTGCTTGCATTAAAAAAATGACTTTTGACGTTTTTTGAATTTAATTTTAATCTTTTTTTTTATCGCCCTGTATTAATTTATTATCAAAATATCGACGTAGCCCACTAAAATAGGCCTCCTGCTACAAGGAAACCTATTTCAATTAAATAATAAAGGCATTAATATAGGAAAATTTTATAATTTTGTGTAGGCCTGAAAACGTCATTTTTGACATAAAATTTAAAAAAGTCTAAAACAGTTAGACTTAGGTATAGGACATTATACAAAATGTGTCTAGAATTTTGGGCAAAATTCAAAAAATAGAATAATATATAGGGTGTTCTATTTAAAATAAGCAAGTTAACACCTACTTCCGGTATAACCGAAGTCACCATCTTAAAAATATTTTAACGGAACTGCTCATGTCGATGTTAGTATACAACTAAATTTTCAAATTTTTCCCATGTACAGTTTTTCTATAATCTATCGACGGCGTTCGTGGGCCAACCCTGTATAATCTTGTGATTGATAGTATGTTTCAGGTCTATTCGTTTTATAGACTTTACATCTACTACCAGTTGTGTCGTTGCACAGCGGACAGCTTTGTCTGCCTCTTCATTACCCATCACACCTATGTGACTTGGAGTCCATATAAACGTTATTTGATATTTCTCTTGTACATGTTTAATTAGTGCCTGTATCCTCTGAGTTATAGGATCCATGGTATAAATATCTCTCAATCCTAACAGAACACTCATTGAGTCTGTGACTACAACACCTCTCCCACAATTTACACATATTAAACAGTAGAGCAGACCTTGCCAGATGGCGTACTGTTTCGCCGTATATATAAATGTGTTCTTGTCCAGCGTCCACAAATGAGATATATTATTTTTAAAGAAAGCACAGCCTACACTCTCTTCAGTTTTGGAACCGTCACTATAAATGAAAGTTGACTCCCGATATTTGTAGATGAGTTCATTAAAAGCCTGGTGGTATGACGTTTCTGACAGATGTTGTTGGTTAAGTATTATATGTATATTGGGCATTGTCCACGGCGGTATTTTGTTCGGACCCTCGTTAATTAATATAGGGATATGTATATCTAGCAAACTCATACATTTCTGAAAACGTTTACCACTAGGTCGGGTTATAATCGGTCTCAGCGAATATTCGTTTTAAGCCTTGAACAGATATCTATAGTTTGAATAATCGGGGTGTGCCCGTATCCCTGACATGTAACCTGCAATTAAGGTGGCCCTTCTCTGGTTCAACGACATTAATCCCGTTTCGCAATATAGGCTCTCCACCGGACTAGTAGGAAAAGCTCCTATGCAATAACGCAGTCCTAGGTGGTGTACAGTATCTAAACTCCGTAGTAAGCTGCTACGCGCTAACGAGTATACTACGCATCCATAGTCTAATCGTGATAATACGATAGCCCTATAGATGCGTATCAAGCACTTTGGTTCTGCTCCCTATTTTGTATGAGCTAAAATTTTGATTATGTTCATCGATCGACAACATTTATCTTTTAACAAGGTTATGTGCGAAGCCCACGTTAGTTTGTCATCAAACGTCATACTCAAAAATTTTGTATGACGCAGACATTTAATGACACGGCTATTTATCAACAGAACTGGATCATAGTGCGGAGTTATAAGCCTACAGAAGTGCATGTAGCTAGTTTTTCTTCAGAAAATATAAAGCCCAGGTTTTCTCCATTTTTAATTATTTTATTTACAGACTCCTGCAGTTTACGTGTTATTTCTTCTACACTTTTACTCTAATACATGATCGCCAGGTCATCTACATCTAGACATTTATAAACACACATGTCTACATCTGCAGTCAAGTCGTTAACAAGGTACAGCTCAAGGTAGAACCTTGGGGTATTTCATTTTCCAGGATACGAGAAGAAGACAGATGGTTCCCCACTCTTACTCAAAGTCGGTGGTGCGTAAAAACCGATTTAATGAAATTCATACGCCCCCTTTATATCGAAGAATACCGCGACCAAGTGTTCCCGATTTTTAAACGTATCCTGGATATGATTTACTATTAATACGAGATGGTCTAAGGTCGATCTGCTCTTACGAAAACCTGCCTGATAAGATGCTAATAAATTGTTCTTTTCAGAAACCATTGCAATCGACTATTTATCATCTTTTCCAAAAGTTTACCCATGCAGCAGGTAAGGCTAATAGGACGATACCTCGCTGGAAGAGTGTGCTCCTTGGAGTCCTTGAGTAACGGTATAACAATGGTTTCTTTCCATTCCTTGGGGTAAGTACCTTTATTCCAGAGCTTTTTATAAAGTTCTAACAACTTCTCTTTTATTTTAGGTGATAGATGTTTTAACATTTCATTTGTCTGGACTTGGAAAAGACAACTTCAAGTCGTTTAAAGCCACGTCGACTTCTTGAATAGATAAAGGTAAGTTGTAATCATATAGTTCGTTAGGATAGGCATCTAGTTCAGTTTCTCTTTCTAGATTAGTATCAAGGAATGTTGGTTGGTAGTTTGCCGACGAGCTGACGCTTTCAAATTGCGTGGCTAAAGCTTCTGCGATTTCTCCGACATCTTCCACCCGTTGATGATCGTTTATCTCCATACAGGTAGGTATATTTCTTTTAGGCTTACCTATCACAACCTTGACCTTTTTCCATATATCCCTCAAATTTGCATCTGACGTAATTGACGACGTGTATGCGTTCCAGCTATCCCTTTTACATTGTAAAACGACTTTTCTTGATTTCGCCCGGGCTTTTCTAAAGGTAATTAGATTGGAAAGGGTAGGTTCTCTTCAAAATCGGTTAAAAGCTCTTTTTTTCGCAGAAATTGCGTGCTTAACCTGCGGACACCACCAGGGTACAGCTTGTTTAACTGGACCACCTACAGTTTTTGGTATGCTGTTATCTGCCGCTTTTATAATTGCTTGAATTGTCTGTTCTAAACTTGCAGATTCTGGGGCAAACAACTGTTTCCGAAAACTGTTCAAGTCCGCCTTTTCAGTTTTCCATCTTGCATTAACATATCTCACCGTGTTAGGTTTGTCAATTTCTATGATAATTGGAAAATGGTCACTGTTGTGTAAGTAATCTTTAACCCACCACTTTATAGATGGTGCCAGTAAGCACGATATTATGGTAACATCAATGGCAGAGAAGTTGTTCGATTTCTCATTAAAGTGTGTCGGAGAGCAGCTATTAAGTAGCACAACTTTATCTTTCTAGCCAGTCTTGCAAGATACGACCTTTATCATCGGTTTTTGAAGAACCACACAGCGTGTTATGAGCGTTTAGATCACCCAATAATATGAAAGGGAGCGGGAGTTGTTTAACGACTCGTTGAATATCTGTGATTTCCCAATTTTGGTTTGGTAAGTATAAATTACATACTGTCACTGTAATTGGTAGGATCAGTTCAACGGCGACCGCTTGGAGTGCAGTATTTAATGTTACTTCTCGAATTCTAACGCCATTTTTTCCGAGGATAGCAACCCCTCCGCTTGCTCGTTTATTGAATTCACAATTTCGCCTAACTACCGCATAATCTTTAAGAGAGTATAGTTGTCCAGGACTCAAATAAGTTTCTTGTAGACATATACTCATTGGTTAGTGTTTTTGCAACAACATTTTTATATAACAGTAGTTATGGACACATCTTCTACAACTCTATTGTATTATTTTGTTAAATGTCGTGAATTTTGTTTTCTGATGTGTGGTAGGTATGTAAAAACATTTAATAAATAAGTGTAAAAATAACAAGTACTACTCGAAAAAATAATTAAATAAATATATCTAAAAATATCACAGGTAAGTATAACAGATAAATATCACAGCTCTAATCGTTATCACTTGATTTGGGACAAACGTGAGATTCGTGCCACGAACCTCTAGGTTTTCCTTTAGGCCACTCTATCTTTTGTTTTCCTTGCGATTTAGCTTTCTCCACAGCCTTTTCATCTATAGAGGTAATTGATGTTATGTTAGGAATGGAGAAGTCTCCTTTCGTTTCGCTTTTTGGGTATGTTCAGAAACTACACTGCTTTTTTCAATCACCTGCCGAACATCTTCTTCAACGTCTGTTGCAGAAACCCGGGTATCTATATCCGTAACACGTGCACTTGTTGACTGACTCGATCTAACAGGTTCTTTAACTACAAAACATGACTTAAATGCTTCAACCAATGATGGTATTAATTTCTTTATCAATGATTGGGGATCGACCTTCGTTGGTGTAGACGTAGCTTTAGCATATGAAATGTTTGTCTTTTTTGTTTCGTAATATGGTATATTTTCTTTTACTTTTATTTCTTGAATGAACATTTCTTGTTTATACACCGGACAGTCACGTAAAAGAGTAAAGTGCTCTTTGTTACAGTTTACACATTTAACCGGTTTATTACAAGGTTTTCCTTCATGAGAAGCTTTACCACATCTACAAACTTGTTGGCCTTCGCATCTTATTGATGTATGGCCAAACTTCAAACATCGATTACAACGCATCGGGGATAGAACGTACAACCTGACAGGTAACTGGTTAAATGCCGCTTTTATTTTAGAGGGTAGTTTCGGTGTATTAAAGGTTAATACATGGTTGGCAGTATCACGAAATTCATTATTAATTTTAGTTTTGATACGCCTAACTTCAGTCACTCCTTAGTCTTTTAGCTCTTCCAAAATTTCTTCCACAGTACAATTTAAAAGATTCCTGCAGTTTATCACACCTCTAGAAGTGTTAAGGGTTTTATGTGCATTTACTTCTACTTAAAAATTTCCAATCTTAGTTGTTTTTAATAATTTGTTTGACTGTGCCGCTGACACTGTTTCCACCATCAACTCTTCTCTGATCTTTCTAATATTTTTTAACTCTCCAACTAATCCATATAAAGTTTCCTGTATTAGAAAGGGACTCTCTTTAGAGAAATCTTCTTTCTTCTTTTTTACGTTCAAGAACCGGGGAGATACCACCTTTCCTTGATTTTTTTAGGAAGCGTCAACTGCCAAGGTTATTGGCTTCTATCTTGATAAATCAAGATATGTTTCATCTGGTAAGTATTCTATAAATTTTTAAACATATTCAAACTTTTTAGAATCGTCGGGGTATTGCGGATTGCATAGGTTAAATTATCATCAAGTACTGGCTTCACTTCATACAGTCGTCTCTGGACACTAAACTGTGGACATTCACAAATTATATGTGTGATCGTAAAGTTTACGTTACACATTTGGCACTGAGGCCAGTTTTTCCCTTCAACATATGCTGATGTGTAATCGCAACAGCCCTATACGCAACCTGTGAGTTGCTACCACTTCTTGCCTAGATAACTGGTAACTAGGACAATGAGTTCTTACAAATGGTTTCACCCTTTGAGAGTTGGGTATTGTTCCTAGTCCATCGATCCTACCAATTGTCTAATATTTTGTTTTTAATTGCGTGTTTGAAGTCTTTTTGCTTCACCAGCATTACGTCTTGCACTATACCTGAGGTTGCATATCGGGCAGCTTTGTCGGCCTCGTCATTTCCCATCACACCAATGTGACTGGGAATCCAGATGAGAGTTATTTTACAGGTCTCCTAGAGGTGCTTGACTAGTGCCTGTATATTTTGCGTTATTGGATCCCTAGAATATATATCCTTCACTCCCAACAAAACACTCAGAGAATCCGTAACTATAACGCATTTATCCACATCTACACATATGGAGCAGTAGAGAAGAGCTTGCCAGATGGCGTACTGTTCCGCCGAGTATATACAAGGATGTATTGATATCTAGTTAGCCTAGACCAGTTCCTTGCATAAACAAAATATTGCGTTACCATAGCAACGAACAATAACTTATTAGAAGTGTCAGTGTAAAGTTTGACGTCAAAAAAATAAACCAGAGTCACGCAATAAATTAAATGAAAAAAAATGTCCACCGAAATTGTGAAAATCGAAAAATTGGAGTATCGAGCCATCATCAAGTACCTGTATTTAAAAGAGGTTAATAGCAGATAAGATTGTATGGACCGTCAAAATTGGAATGCAAGCTTCAAAAGAGGTAAATTTTCCATTGAAGATGATGACCGATCGGGAAGGCCAGTTTCTGTGTCAGTCCCCGAAAATATCGATACAGTTCATGACATGATTTTATCAGACCGTCGAATTGGGCTAAAACGGATATCTGAAGCACTGAATATTTCATACGAACGCGTTCATCATATGGTTCACGTCAATTTGGACATGAGAAAAATTGCTGCAAAATGGATCCCCAAATGTTTGAATGTTGACCAAAAGCGTGCAAGGGTAGAAGCATCGCGTTCGATCTGTGCTCGATTTGAAAACGATGTAGACTTCTTAAACCGAATTGTTACTATGGATGAGACTTGGGTACATTTCTACGATCCAGAAACAAAGCAACAATCGATGGAATGGCGACACTCTGGTTCTCCAAGACCTAAGAAGTTTCGTGTCCAAAAATCTGCTGGAAAAGTTCTTGTTCAGTTTTTGGGATTGCCATGGAGTAATCATGATTGATTTTTGGATAAGGGTAGAACAATAACTATTCGACATTACTGACCACTCTACGGGAAAATATTAAAGAGAAAAGACGCGGAAAGCTATCCAAAGGTGTTTTGTTTTTGCAGGACAACGCCCCTGCACACAAATCTCATGTTGCCATGCAAAAAATTCGTGATTTAGGGTTTGAATTACTAGAACACCCCCCTTATTCACCCGATTTGGCTCCGTCCGACTATCACCTCTTTCCTCAACTGAAAAAAGTTTAAAAGGTCGTACATTTTCTTCCAACAAGGAGGTAATAGAAGCTGTGGAGGTCTGGTTTGCAGAGCAAGAAGAAACATTTTTTTGAAAGGTCTAGAGACGTTGCAGGTTCGCTGTAATAAATGTATCCAATTAAGAGGAGAATATGTTGAGTAATAAAATATTTTGACATTGAAATTTTGTTTGGTTCTATAGTAGGCTAACAATTTTTCAATATATCCTCGTAGATGTGCGCTTGTCCAGCGTCCACGAATGGGCAATATTATTTAAGTAAATAGCACAACCCACACCCTCATCAGTTTTTGAGCCGTCTGTGTAGATAAAGATTGCTCCCCGATATTCGTAACATAGTTCGTTAAACACCTGGTAATATGACGTCTCTGGTAGATGTCGTAAAATAGTTATTGTACGTATATCGGGTACAGTCCACGGAGGTATTTCATTCGGTCCCTCGTTAATTAATGTAGGAATATGCATATCCATCGAGTTCATACATTCCTGGAAACTTAACCCACAAAGTCTAGTTATGGTCAAACGTACTGTATATTCATTAAAAGATCGAAGGAGAAATTTGTAATTTGGATGATGTGGATGTGCTTTTATCATGGTCATGTAACCAGCTGTTAGGATGTCTCTTCTCTGATATAACGACGTTGATCCCGTCTCGCAGTAAAAGCTTTCTACCGGACTGGTAGGAAAGACTCCTACACAGTAGCAAAGTCCTAAATGGTGAACCGTATCCAATTTGCGCAAAAGACTTTGACGTGCTGACGCGTACACGATGCATCCATAGTCCAATCGTGATAACACGATAGCCCTATAGATTCGAATCAGTGTTATAAGTTGTGCTCCCCATTTAGTATGAGCTAAAATTTTGATGACGTTCATTGCTCTGCTACATTTTCCGTTATCGAAGATATGTGCAAACCCTACGTTAGTTTGATATCAAAAACCATTCCTAAAAATTTAACATGAGGTTGGCACCTAATGATACGGTCTTTTATGAATAGCACCGGATCGTAGTGTGGTTTTCTAAGTCTACAAAAGTGGATAGTGTTAGTTTTCTCTTCAGAAAATACGAAGCCGAGATTTTCTCCATTTTTAATTATTTTATTTATAGACTCCTGCAGCTTACGCATTATAACCCATACAGTTTTACCCGATAACATAATGGCCAGGTCATTGACATATAAACACTTATGGACACACGGATCTACATCTGAAGCCAAATCATTTACAGCAACAGCAAATAGAGTACAACTCAGGGTAGATCCTTGGGGTACGCCGTTTTCTAAAACCCGAAAAGATGATAGGTGATTCCCCACTCTTACTCTGAAACGACGTTATGTAAAGAACGATTTTACAAATTTGAGCATGTTGCCCCTAATTTCGTAGCTGTGTAGTTTTTGTAATATTCCATGTCTCCATGTGATGTCATATGCTCCCTTTATGTCGAAGAACACCGCGATCAGATGTTCCCAATTTTTAAAAGAATCCTGAATATGGTTTTCTAATAATACGAGGTGGTCTACGGTCGATCTGCTTTTACGAAAAACCGCCTGATAGAAAGCTAACAAATTATTCTTTTCCAGGAACCATTGCAGTCTACTGTTAACCATTTTTTCCAGCAGCTTCCCCATGCAGCATGTAAGACTTATAAGTCGATAACTCGCTGGGAGAGTGCGATTTTTAGATTCTTTCAGGATAGGCACTACAACGGCTTTTTTCCATTCCATCGGGTAAGTGCCCTCATTCCAAAAATTGTTATAAAGTTCTAATAACTTTTCATTCATTTTAGGTGTCAGGTGTTTTAACATTTCGTTTGAGATTGTGTCTGCGCCGAGAGATGATAACTTTAAGGCATTTAAAGCAGCATCAAGTTCCTGAGTGGTAAAAAGTAAGTTGTAATCTTCGACTTCGTTCGAATAGGTATCTAGTTCAGTTTCTCTTTCCTGTTTAGTGTAGGTAAAGGTTTGGTTGTAGTTCGCAGATGAACTGACGCTTTGGAAATGAGTAGCTAAGGCTTTAGCTATTTCTCCTACGTCTTCCAACCGTCGATGATTGTTTACCTGAATACAGGTAATAGTATTTATTTCAGGCCTACCAACCACAGCCTTGACTTTTCTCCATACATCCCTCACGTTTGCGTCTGATGTAATTGACGACGTGTATGCGTTCCAGCTATCGCACTTGCATTTTAAGACGCCTATTTTCGATTCCGCCCTGGCTTTTTTATAAGTGATTAAATTTGCGAGGGTGGGCTTTTTTCGAAAGCGATTAAAAGCTCTTTTTTCACAGAATTTGCCTGCTCGACCTGCGGGTACCACCAAGGTACAGACCGTTTAACAATACCACTTGCAGTGTTTGGAATGCTGTTATTTGCAGCTTTTATAATTGCTTGTGTTATGTTGTTTAAACTTGGGGATTCTGGTGGCAGCAAGTATTCTCGGAATTTGTTCCAGTCTGCCTTCTCAGTTTTCCATCTAGGGCTGACATATTGTACGGATTTCGGCTTGTCGGTCACTATCACAATGGGAAAATGATCACTATTTTAGAGGTATTTTCAACCCACCATTTAAGTGACGATGCTAATGAGCAAGAGGTCACTGTAAGATCAATGGCTGAAAAGTTGTTAGATCTTTTGCTAAAATGTGTCGATGAGCCATTATTGAGAAGCACTTCTAACCAGCTTTCCAAAATACGTCCTCTATCGTCGGTTCTTAAGAAACCCCACAAAGTGCTGTGGGCATTAAAATCGCCAAGTAAAATAACAGGAGTCGGAAGTTGATCTATAATCTGCTAGGTATCATAAATTCGCCAATTTCGGTTTGGTAAGTATAAATTACATACCGTCACCTTAATCGGTAGAATCACTTCAACAGCGACAACTTGGAGTGCACAATTTAGTGCTATCTCCCGAAATGTAACGCCATTTCTGAGGATGATAGCAACCCCTCCACTAGCCCGTTCATTAATTCCACCATCTCGCCTAACTACCACATACTCTCTGAGAGAGTATCGTTGTCCAAGACTCAAATGTAGGCACAGAGACATTGGTTGATATTTTTGTAGCAACATTTTTATATAACAGTAGTTATGGACACATCCTCTACAATTCCATTGTAGTATTTTGTTAAATGTGGCGAATTTTGTTTGTAGAGGTGTGGTATACAAAAACATTCTGATGTCGATTAGAATAAATAAGTAAATATATCTCCAAATAGGTAAATAAATACATATATAGATGGCGACTACTTTGGCATCCGCCCGAAAAAGGTTATCAATGGCATCCTAGCCATATACACCAACATACAGCAAATGTATACGGAATCAAAACGAGTTCATGGTAGCATCCGTCCACTTCACGATTAAGCCAGCATTCATGTATGTTTAGTTACATACCAACCTGACCTCCGTATAGTCCACTTTTAGGCTAACGTGGCACATAATGCGATGTTGCCAGACAGAAACACATTTGATGATATCAGAATATTAAATGCGAGAACCATATTAATCGGTTACAGGCACTACTAACTTCTTTTTTATGCACTATCTTTCGCGTGCAGTAAATGGGTGTTTAACAATAATATTTATAACAATAATCAAATTTTATTTGTTTTTAAAATTAACAAAAGAATTTGACCACTCAATATAAAAGACTTAAATAAATAAAACTCACAGTGTAATTTAAAAAAAAAGACAATTTACTCTACTGTCATTATTTGTCTTTACCTTCCTTCTAACCATCTTCTTCTCTTATCTACCTTTTTCATCCACTTTATACCATTTCCTTTCTTTCCTAGTAAACTTTCTCTTCCCATTCCCTCCACTCTTAACTCCACACAATATTCGATTAGATGTTTAATATTTTCCGAATTATTTCTACACATTTTACATAATCTATCTTTGTCTTTCTTCAAATCCTTATTTTCGTTTTATTTTTATTACCTACTCTAAACCTAGCTATCATCTTTTTTTCTTGGATTGTCAGCCTTTCTGTTAAGTACCTTGGAATTCCTTACAGTATTATATCTTTGTGTTTAATGTTGTAATTTCCTTTTCTTATCTTCATTCTTTTTTCTTGGATCTGATTATCCTACTTCCTCTTTCTTATTTCTTCTTCCATCCATCTTCATTTTCTTCTTACCTTCTTACTTTCTCTATTGCGTAACATTTTCTTCTATAATATGCTTTTCTTTCGTTTTCACTGTGATTTATTTTTCTAATTCTATCCAACATTCATACAAAATTTCACAACCTTTCCTATTCTGCATTCTTTCCTCAAATTGTATCGTATTGCTCCTATTCTTATTTTCTCCAGTTTTATTTCCTCCTCTATTAAATATTCAAACGTAGCGTCCATCTCCAATATTTTTTTTGTATTCTTCTAGCTCTTCCCATTCTTTTCACCTCTAAATTTCTGCCCCGTAAATCATCACACCTTTCACTAACCTCTCGAACAACCATTTTCTTTTTTCTATATTTTTCCCAAAAGCACATTCTGCCATTTCCCATATCTGCCCTAAAATTTTACGTCCGATCTTCTCTCCTCCCCACCTACACTTCTCTCTTCTGTTTTTCTTCTTTAATATCAATATTTTTGTTTTTCCTACATTTACTTCCAGTTTTTTTCTCTATATCTCTTCGGCGTATTTATTATCTTCCGCATCTTAACCTCTATCCTTGTGAATATCATCTGTATAAGCTAGTGTTATTATGTTTACTTTTCCAATTTTATTCTCCTTGCTTGATTTTTACGCAGTTCCTCCTTTAGGTCTTGTATATATAGAGATAATAACATTGGGCTTAGCGGACATCTTTTCTCAGCTCTTTTTCTGCCCAAAATACTTTCCCAAGCTTTCCTTTCACTTTTATTCTGCATTTTGTTTCCTTGTATATTTCTCTTACTGCTCCTATTATGTCTTCACTTATGCCAAAGCTTTTCTTATCTCTCATAGTATTCTTCTATCCACTCTGTCAAAATCTGTTTTTATGTCTATTGTCCTTCTTTCTTTTCTAAAACCTGTCTGCCAATCGGTATAATTTTTTTCTCTTCCACTTTTTCTAATCTTGTTTTTATTACTTCTCCGTATATTTTGTATCGTACATTCTGTAATTTTTTACATCTTGCTTATCTCCGCCTTTGTATATTGGGCACAAAATTGCTTCCTTCTACCTATCTGACAACCCTTCTCATTGACATGTCCTTTCCATTACTCCCATGCTTGTGTTTCATTCCTAATTTTTTTTCTTCATTGTCATTTTCATTTCCTATTTTCATAAATTCTATATTCTCTTTACTATTCACGTTTACAATTACAATCTTATCCTCCTTTTCTTCCTATAAACTCTTCTTTTTTCCTTCCTGCATATTTTTGTTTAATATTGTCCATGTCCTCTCTTCACATAACTCTAATAGTTTTTCCCCTTATCTGTTTATTTTTTTATTCTTTGAATTCTTTTTTTGTTCTCCATTTATTTCCATTTTCTCTTCTTCCCTAATTTTTGCGTTTAAATCTCTTCCTATAATAATCTTTTCTTTCTCTCCTGCTGTAATCCTATTATTCCCTTAGTCTTTTCCATTTCTTTCTCATATAAGTTATTATTTTCTATTTTTCCCTTTTTTAGTTTTTACTATAGTTTTCATCGCTGCTTTGGTTTTATTTATTCCTATTAACTCTTCTTTCTCCCACTCCTTTCTTACTGCAATATTTATTCCTCATTTGACCCTCACCCTTCTTTTATCTCTTTCCGAGAATTCAAATTCCCATATGAGGTCCTCTGGCAATTTATTACTCCATATTTCCCATTCTCTTTATTCTATCTACGTTTCTACCAGCCCTACCATTTTTAAGTTTTTTTTATATACTTCCAGAACCTTTCCCTTTTATCTTTATCCCCTCAGTGTTCCAAAATAATACTTTACTTTTCTTTATTTTTTTTTATTTCCTTCTCTATATAAACTTCCCTCCCCTTTTCCTCTTTTAACTTTCTAGTTTTTTGCGTTTATTTTTCTTATCCTTTCTTCCTTTTCTACACACCATCTTTCTTCTCCCTCCACCCACAATTTTAAATATCCTATTTTTACTACTAATTCTCGTTTGAAAACTGTTTATTTGCCAGTATGTCAACAAGTACCGATTTTTTGAATAATCAATGTTATACAAACTTACCCTTATTTTTGATCACGAATGAGATAAAAATATTAAAATCGGTATGTTCCATTTGAAAAAATTAACCTTTGACGATTTTCAATTTTTAAACACCCTTTATAATTTTTTTGACAATTTTGCACAAATACTGTTTAAACCGACCCAGCTTAACATAAAAAAATACACAAACTAAGTAAAAAATGTTTTTGAATAGTTAATAATTCAAATTAGTTTTTGATCTGCAAACTCCAATTTTGACATCAAACATTAAATAAGTCAGAAACCATAAAGGTGAGGAATGTGACATTGTACATAAAATATGCCTAGAATTAGACGTCGAATCTAAAAATACAGTAATATATAGGGTGTTCCATTAAAAATAAGCAAGTTGATACATACTTCCGGTAAAACCGGAAGCTCCGCCATATTTAAAATATTTTGGTTGAATGACCCGCATCGACTTTTTCGACGTGATTAAAGTGATAAACTGAGCATTTTAGTGTTTTAAATTTTTATCGTCAATTTAGTGTCACTGAAATCGAAAACTACCAATTCAATTAACAAAATTGGTAAACAAAATTCGTATGATTAATTTAATTTTATACAGCAAGTTAGAAAATAAATATGTCATTTTATGGTGTCAAAATTGAAATAAATGTTACAAGTGATTTAGGAGTAATTATACAGTTATTGCAGAATTAATTAAGTATTAAAAATATTTCACTTACCTTGACTACACCTTACAGAGGAACTGTTATAATGTGGATACGTAAGTAAGTTTATAAATGGGTTTAGCGTTGTCAAACCGTCGGATGCCAATGTGGCCGCTTTTTGAATCAGGAAAGATACTCACAAACAATCACATCCCAGGCATACGGCGAATCTCAGAACTAACGAGTATAGTGTTATATACATAGCGGTAAAAGTAGCATTTGCTAGATTTTCATATTTTTGTAATCTACGTAGTTTTATTGACGTGTAAAATAATTTTGGGAAAATTACAAGGTGGCATCCGTTTATCAGATGCCACTCTTGCCGTAAATTTAACATGGGATGATGCCACTGTACACCGTTTATATATATCTATAAATAAATAACTAATTAACTATGGTAAGTTTCCTCTCGCTTTTATTTCCTGAATGGCCATTTCTCGCTTATATATCGGGCAAGCTCGGGAAAGTGTAAAATGTTCTTCATCACAATTAATACATCTAACTGGTTTGTCACATGGTTGTCCTTCATGAGAAACCTTACCACATCCGCACAGTTGTTGACCCTCACATCTTATTGACGTATGGCCAAATTTCAAACATCTATAGCAACGCATAGGGGACGGTACATATAATCTTACTGGTAACTGATAAAATGCAGCTTTAATTTTAGTTGGTAACTTAGGCGTATTAAACGTTAAAACATGATTGGCAGTATTACAAATTAGATCATTGACTTTGGTCTTGATACGTCGCACTTCCATAACTCCTTGGCTTTTGAGTTCTCCTGAAATTTCGTCCACCGTACAATTAAGCAGATCTTTGCAGTATATGACCCCTCTAGATGTATTGAGAGTTTTATGTGCACTTATTTCTACATCATAATTTCCAACTCTAGTAGTATTTAACAGCTTATTGGGCTGGGCTGCTGAAACCGTTTTCACAATTAATCCTTCTCTAACTTTTCTTATATTTTTAAGCTCTCCAACTAATCCAAACAAAACTTTTGTATGAAGAAGGGGCTCTCTTTAAAGAAATCCCCCTCCTTTCTCTTCACGATCAACAACCGGGGAGATACCGACTTTTCTTGATTCGAGATGTTTATTTTTTGTGTTTTTACGTAGACCCACATTCACGTCCATTATCTCGCTGAGTTCACCAAAATTTGATGACGTCCCGCATTAGAGGTAGCCCTACCCTCTAATGCATCTGAGGCATTAAAGTTTTGGTTCATACCATTTTTGCATTTTATAGCTTCTGCCAGCTCACAGGGTGGAAAAAGTCCAACTTGGCAGAGCCCTGCCGTACCGGAAAACCAAAAGACCGATAGTACCAAGTTAAGAGGATTTTATACGACAGTGGTCCCCTGGACCACTGAACAGCTTGGGGCCCCGGGTTCGATAAGCCCGTACATGCATGCAGGTCCCCTGGGGGGATTATTATTATTATTATTATTATTATTATTATTATATTATTATTATTATTATTATTATTAGTTTAGAGATGCGTTTTTGCGCTGGTGTCTTAAGGTTTTGACTTTTGATCGTACTCTATCTACTTCGCCAATTATAAGTAAAATGTGTGTCGTACGACATCTCGTGTAAAACATTGACACGTATGAATAGTATAAACTAAGAAAAATGCCAACAGTTAATTGTATCGACATGTGTGCGTTTAAAGTGCATAGCGCTATCTAAGCGACAGCTTTAATGCTTGAAACACACGTGTGTCAATAAAACCAAGTAAAACTTGTACAGAAGCATAACACGCAACGAAAGAACACCTGATGCAGCATTTCGCTCTTATTATGAGCTCATCAGAGGTGTATACTTAAGTGCGGTATACAACTGTACAAGACGGCGGTTGGTCTTTTAATTTTTTTTATACTATTCATACGTGTCAATGTTTTACACGAGATGTCGTACGACACACATTTTACTTATGTTCATTGCTCCACGAGAGTTTAAAACACCAACCGCCGTCTTGTACAGTTGTATACCGCACTTAAGTATACACCTCTGATGAGCTCATAATAAGAGCGAAATGTTGCATCAGGTGTTCTTTCGTTGCGTGTTATGCTTCTGTACAAGTTTTACTTGGTTTTATCAACACACGTGTGTTTCAAGCATTAAAGCTGTCGCTTAGATAGCGCTATGCACTATAAACGCACACATGTCGTTACAATTAACTGTTGGCATTTGCCAGTTATGTACTTACATTTAAGCATTTGTTGGCCGAAGCACCTTTTATTCTTTCTTAAACGTTCATTTTTGTTTCTACAACGAATCGATTTTTTTTTCACTTTTTCTATCCAATTTTTTGAAGTTGCAAAGGTGTTTTACTAGTTCTTTTTTTTGTATTATGGAGCGAATATCATTGACATGAAAGTGACGGTGAAATTTTGTTCTTATTTGATTTTAGTACATAACTGTTTGTCTACTATAATTAAGAACTACATTAGAGCAAATACAACTTATCTGAAAACTGTTTAGGATTTTGGTTTTAATTAAATAGAGTGAACTGCGTAACTAACATTCAAACACTTTACAAGAAGTATTACCCATTAATGTATAAAGTAATCAACCCATTTCAAACATTATCTAAGAAGAAACATTAACGGTACTAAGAAATTTAATTGATTGTTTACCGCAATAACTTTTTCATTTTAGTTTTCTTGTTTACCTTAATATTAGTAAGTTAATAAAGCCACCCTTCTCAAAACTTTGATCGTTCTTACAAAGTTGAACAATAGAACTATATTAATTTTAGAACGACTTAAAAATAAAACTTTTCTCTAAGACCTGAAACTGATTAAGTATTTACATGTTTAGAGTTGTTTTATGTCAATATCTAACGTTGTACTTTATACGCTTTTATTGTAAAACAGGTAGTTTTTAGAAGCATAATGTGCATGCTAAAGCAAACGTTAAATTTACATGCACACAAAAAAATGTTTATACTATTTTGATATGAATTCTGACAACAAAGCATAGTTTATGTAACCGGCTATATTACCTTCTAACATTTTATAGACAGATAAAACAGAGTAAATAAAGTTAACCACTGCGTTTTACTTGGGATATAGTGTAGATTAGGAATATAAAGAACTTGTACCTTTATACGAACTTTCAACCTTTGCAATGTTGTGAACCTTTACCATTCTGTCGTTTTCGGTATTGCATTCTACATTAGGTTTTTTAAAATACGATTTATTGACACTATTTTTATAATTTCTGATGACATTTTACTCAATATTCAAGGAGTGAACGTGACAAATTAATTAGGTACCTACTTCTTTTAGTACACGCTACTCTCGTGAACTTTAAACAAGTTCATCCTCGAGGCGTTTACAAGTAGGTATTAATTTTATACAGCCTTTAAATGTTTATAATACTTCAGATAAATTTTATATTATAATAAAATACCGACGCAAAACACTTTAACCAGATTCATATTGAGACTAGTTGCAATCTTGCTTAAAACTACAAAATGCAAAATACATAATAGCCTGCAGTAAAAAACTAATCATCTTTTTGTACTTATAGCCTAAGATTACTGATGTCTGATTTTATTCTCGATGCACAAAAAGTTCCATTTCTCGCACCGCGGAATTTTTTAGTTTCCGAGGGAATAAGGAAATTTTTGTTAGGTTGGTATTAGTTGACAACGCAAAGCAAATTGTCAAGCAATCGGCGGGACAGTGCTACCAACTTAAGTTTCTTGTAAACACAAAAAATTAAGCAGCCGTGAGTTTATTTATTTATGAATTATTACTACAGTTACTCGTTACAAAAATATAGTACAGTAAATAGAGATAGATTTTTGACAAAAATAATAGTAAGATACCGCATGTGCCATGTAATTGTAAATTGTATAAAGTACCATTATATTGCTAATAAATTTTTTCCTAGGTGAAAAGTAATAAACCAACATTAATGGTGTAAAAAGAAAAACTGTAGAGAATAAAAATAGGGATAAAATGAGCAACAATTCGGCTAGATCAGGTAATAAATTTGCGAGAAAAATCGAAAAAGTGGAATATTTGTGTTTTTCTTTTAAATTCGTTGATACGTCATTTTTTGAGAGGTAGCATAAATCTTTTAGGAAATAGGAAGTAATGATACGTACTTAGTGTGTGCAAACCTTGTAATTGTTGGGCAATTAGTTTATGCAAAATTGTGATTTAATTTTTTTAAAGCAATATATTCAATCAAGGCCGAATGCTCGTGTGGCCGTCCAATTGTCAAAAATAAAAAAAAAATCTGAAGTTGAAATAGAAATGGAAAGGAACAAAGTGTATATTCTCATTTTCGATAAATGATATTTAACACGCAAAAAATGCATGAAAAAGATGACTTAAAATGACCAAGTGCGATAAAACGGAGAGGTTCGATTTTAATTAACCAAAGTAGTTTTAACATTTGGTCTGCTAAAGATAACAGATCAATTGGTTATTTAGAAAAATACGTTTTTTGAATGTTTTTAAGGTAATGAACATAAAGCACTTAAATAGCACTTAAGTCTATAGATGTGTTAAAGTTCGCTTTTAGTTGTCCAAAGTGGTTTCTAATATTTGGTTTGACAAAGATAGCAGATCAATGTGTTATTTAGAAAAAAAAAGTTTTTTGAGTGCACTTAATTTCTAATGTACAAAGTTATTGATCTGCCCCAACTGATCTGCTAACCTTAAGGACGTACGTCAAAATTACAAAGAAGCAACTAATTGGAGTCGAAAAACCTTCAATCGTATTGCAGCTTTTCAATCAAAGTACAATTTAGTCTTCCAGAAAAATAATTTTAACGTTGTTCACAAGAAGTTATTTAATCCGTTTAATTTAATGTCATTAAATACCTTATTGTTTGCTATATTGTTTTGGCCCTTTCCTACAACAGAAATACAAATCTAATTTCTAACGTTTGTTAGAAATTACCTTTAATAATTTTGCTTCACTGTTAAACCCGTTTATTATTATGTATCTACCATTATTTTATCATACATTCTACGTTATTTGTGTTACAGTTAGTTGTTGTTTTAATATATATTATATTGTTTACATTTTGATTATGTTAAGCTTCAATGACATTTAAATCTCAATCACGTTGTTTTCTAGCCACTATTCAATTAACCGCTTTCATTTCTTATAACAATTTTAATTCGTCTCATCACAAATAAGTTAATCGTATTTCCGTTGTAAATTTTATTCTAAAAATCATCGTATTAAATTCAATTACAACCTCAAACCTGCTTAAACTGAATAATTGATGCAGTCTTCACTACTGTAATATATACTCCTTTATTTGCAAACTTTTTTTTTAAATTGAGATAGAAGAAGCATGTAAAGAAGAGTAACGCTATAAACGCTTGTAGTATAAACAAGATTATCTAACTGTTAAATTCCTAACGAAGTACTAATGTACAATCTTAAATCAGTGTTGTTCTATAGTATTTTGAAAACAACTTATAAACAATGTGTTGCGTAATACAATGGATGCCGTGAGATATGTATCGCCAAAGATACTTTTGAATTCTAACAAAAAGAAGTAAAAAGAGACATTTGTAGAAAATCATAAAATTAAGTTTTACTTACATGTCAACGCTTGGATAACCAACAGTATGTTAGAAAACAGAGAAACAGAAAATGATCTGATCTGATTGTGTGGAGTTATGGTTGACTGGAGCATAGTACTGCAAACCAAATAGTTTAATTTGCTTGAGAATCAGCAGTTTCTCGAAAGAAAATCATCAAATCTGTGGAACATGGTGTGTCTCAAATTTAATAGGAATATGTGTGGTTACTAATGAAGGTAATATTTTGGTTAAATAGGCATATTTATCATGCTAGTTCAGGTTCTGCTCAGAAGTAAAAAATATTTTCGTTATCGTAAAAGTTATGAAATAATAATTTTCAAAACCAAATTACTTTCATGGTTTTTGAGGGGGCTATCTTGAATTTCATAAATAAAAAATTTCAATCATGATTTTAGGTAATAAATTGCTGCGTGTTAAAATTATTATATTACGCAAATTCCGAAAACAAATAGATTAGGTTATCATGCCTTCAAACTAAATGAAAGTTTGAGTTTTCAATTTAGTTAGAAACTAGCTATTTTATAAATAATAACTTAAAATTAACCGTTTAAATTTTTATTTAGTTATGAAAACATAACCTATTTTTCCATGGTTAACTAACTATAATACCGTTTTAAATACGCAGCAATTCACATTGAAAGCAGACAAAAACAACTAAAACTTTTTAATTATAAAATCTTAGATAGTGCTTATTTCAAAGAATAAAGTTACTGACATTTTCTCGAGTAGGTACCATGAAAGTAATACTTTTTTTTAAAATTATTATGTGTTTACTGATATTAAAAAAATACTAGGTTTTATTAAATACAGAGTTTTTCGAATTTTTCTTAATAACTTCAGAACTGCACGAAAATTTAAAATTTGCATAGCAGAATAAGAATCAGGATAATAAACTGTACGTTTGTACATCAACCAAAATTGTATTGATATTAATAATAAAGATACAGTAACATTTGTAGAAAAGTTCTGGATCTAAATTTTTTAAAACTGATAGTGTACATGGTGATTCATAATTAGGTTTAAAGTTTTCAAGGGTGCATTTCGTGGCCCAAAATATTTAAAAAAGTTCTTATACAATTTTGTCAAAAAAGGTCAACTGTCGGAATTATAACCGTTTAAAGATGTCGTCCAAAAACTGATCAAACCTGTATTTCTTTACATTTCGGGGTCGTACTAGGAAATATTGTTATAATCCGTTCAAAAAACCGACAAATTAAGATTATTATCTTCCGGGTTGAGCCGTGTTCGTCCTTCCTTCTTACGTTCTCTGCTTGTCGTTTCGCTAACCATGCTGTTAGCTTCTTCAGAAGTTACTCTAAAGATTCTAAAGACAGTCTTTAGAGTAACTTCTGAAACAGCTAACAGCATGGTTAGCAAACTTAGAAAGAGTAGGAAGAAGGACGAACACAGGCTTAACCCGGAAGATAATAATCTTAGTGACAACAGCCGCGAAAGCTTACATTCATAAACCGACAAATTGATTTAAAATTATTGAAATTCTATGTTTTCTAGATAAAAAAGGTACTCTTCTTAAAAATCGTTTTGTCCAACGGTTTTCGAGAAAATTGAGGATAAAGAAATTAATAATTACAGATAATAATGATATCAATTTTTTGAACGGATTATAAAATAGGGCCCAATATTTCCTAGTACGCCCCTGAAATGTACGCTTCTGGTTGTAAATTTTACCATGTTTTATAATCAGCTGATAGCTCGTAATAGTAATCTGAAATGTGCCAAAATTTGTTAAAATAGATATAGTCGTTTTGAAGAAATACAGGTTTGATCAGTTTTTAAACGCTACCTTTAAACGGTTATAACTCCGACAGTTGACATTTTTTGACAAAATTTTATAAGAACTTTTTTAAATATTTTGGGTCAGGAAATACACCCTTAAAAACTTTAAACCTAATTATGACTCACCCTGTATAGATGTCTCACTATCAATCAGATTCAACTAACATCTTCTTTGTTGTTTTGAAATGTATTACATTATGGGGTTGCCGTCTCAACCCAATCGTAAATTGACACAATCAATCTTACATCCGCATATTGCAATTCGGAACGCAGAACACAAACATGTAATTAACACCAAAAATGCAATTAAAGAAATGCTGACAATCGAGAAGCATTTCTAATAACCTTGCTTACAAAACAAACAAACCTATTTCGTACATATAAAACCAAGTAGGTACGATAACAAAGCCAGTCAAAAAGTCGAAGTTCCATCAGTCACAGTTAAGTTTAGTTTAGTGTAGTTTAAGTACAGTTTGATTCAACACTTAACTGACGTCGACCAGTTGCGACGCCGACCGGCAGTCAGCACGAGTGAGTCGCTAACATGCAATCTACATTTGACACACAAAACTCAACATACTTAAGACATCATCGTTCACCTGTGCTGGAGCAACGCGATTACCTAAACCGCATGAAGCTTGCGACGCCGATTCCGGTCACTTTCACCTGTCAAATACATGAATCGCCAGAGCAACGAGCTTGCACCCACGTCACGAAACCCACAGGCCCAAGTCTTCGACGTACATTTGCGCTAGAGTCGCATGGTCGCTCACACACGTCACAAAGCCTGGACGCCTGGTTCTGACGTCCATTTGTCTGTTGCATATAGGATGCGCAAAGCAACAAGCTCGCGCACACAAATTGTCGAATACAGCACACGTAACACACAAACTCGCCTCTAGACCCAGCAACACCAAAAAGCAGCATCCGCAACAGCGCCAACAAGAGCGCAACAAACCGAAGCATTTGCAACGACGACGACAAGAACGCCGAACAACGCAACAAGAAGACAACTGCAAAACAATTTCTTTTTGCCTATCTTTGCGTAACAATCTTTGACACTCTTTATCGTGGATCAATCCACTAAGGAGAGACCCATATCGTAAATCGACACGATCAATCTTACATCCGCATATTGCAACGATTGGAACGCGGATTCCAAACATGCAATTAACACAACAAACGCAATTAATAAAATGCTGACAATCGGAAAGCATTTGAAATTTCCATCCTGACAAAGCAAACAAACCTACTTCGTACATATAAAACGAAGTAGATACGATAACAAAGCCAGTCAAAAAGTCGAAGTTTCATTAGTCACAGTTAAGTTTAGTTTAGTGTAGTTTAAGTACAATTTGATTCAACACTTAACTGACGTCGACTAGTTGCGACACCGACCGGCGGTCAGCACGAATGCGTCGCTAACATCCGACCCGGCCAGCGATCTCCGGCCCGACATGTGATACCAAGGTGTCAAATATTACACACATCAGTACATAGTACGCAAACTTACTATGTTCCACGACCTACGCCTACTTTGTTCATTTGTTTAAATACTACATTACTATAACTGTAAGTGAACGTCAATAAACGCATCTAAACACGAAACGTCAAACTTCAGTTTTTTTTCTGGTTCGACCCGGCGCACAGTGGGGCCAAATACATGAATTCTTGGCAAAAACTATTTTAACTAAGTTTTGAATATTAATTGATAAATACAACATTTTTAAATAATAGTACATAGTGTAAAATGTAATTTTTGTAACTATAAATATATATATCTCAAGAATTAACACGTTTACAAAGTTTGCGAAATATCATTGCCGATCTCAGCGAGCGTATACATGCGCACACATGGCACGAGTCATCCCGTCTCAACATATTAACGCATGCTACCAAACAGGCGCAACCTAGCATTAGTTTTCTAGCGTCAAGACTTGCCTGAACCTGCTGAAACTACAGTTAATTTGAGTAGTAACCATCGCGACTCCGATTTTAGAGTGTTATCAGGAATGGGATCCTTACCTACAGGTTAGTATATTATTATTTTAGTTGTTGTATGATGTTTAGTAATATGTTATAATATTAATTAACAAAGACGCATAAACAAAAATTACAATGTAAGGTGTAACATTTATTGGTACGAATTTAGTTGGTATTAGTACATAATATACCTGCAGTTTTTTTGTTTTTTATTACTTGTTCTCAGTTAATTAGAAAACAAAGCTGAGTATCTTTGCGCCAATTGGAGATAGTGCTTTTTATAAAATTGAGAACAACTGGTTTGGAGGGCAAAAAGAATACCAAGTTGTTAATAATTTTTTTTTTTTTTTTTAAAATGGTTAACGATATCAAAGTCCTGTTTTCAGACATAGTTTATTCATACATTTAACGTTATTTTTAAATTTTCATATATGTAGCAAAACAATGTCAAGTAGTCGTGATATCTGCATCGGTGGCAGATGTGTTTTTCAAAGGTTTGGTTTAACTACTGACAACATAGAACCGAAATAGATAGTCTAAAACATAAAAGCCAAAGTGTTTTGTAACTAATAACGTTAAGCGCATATGTTAAACCTTGCGAAAGTAAAAAGAAATAAAAATTAACAAAGTTTTGCCGTTATAAATAAAAGTATTTTCAATTTTTATTCACAACGGAAAAATTTTACAAATTTGAACCTTTTCTTTACTTTTGCAAGGTTTGGCAAATGCGATTAATATTATTAATTACAAAACACTTTGGCTTTTGTGTTTTAAATGATCTATTTGGGTTGTACGCTGTGTACAGTTGGACCAATCAGAGAAAAACACGTTTGCCTTCGATCTAGATATCTCGACCACTTGAGATTGTTTTGCTATGTGAAAATTCATGGAGAACGTTGAAAGTATGAATAAATTATGTACTAAAACAGAACATTGATATCACTAACTATTTTTCCACAAAAAAATGTGGGATAACTCGGTAATATTTTGGCACTCTAAACCAGGCAGTCCTCTTAAAATAAAAAATCATTGACTAAATTTTTGGGTGATATATCTAAGCAATTTTTTTTAAGGATCTGGTTTCACAGAAGTGTTATTCAGTAGAAGAACCCTATTTAAACTTGTTAAGATAGCTAGACATCAATTATTTTCACAATACTAGCAATCAAACATCAATCAGTAATACAGACTCTGGTGATTCTTCATAAATATTAATATGCTAGGTTTTGACATATACATGTATGTAGTTGAGAAAAAAAATATATTAAACATTGTATAATTATTCAAAAGTGTTGTACTTATTAATTAATACTCAAAATTTAATTAAAATAGTTTTTGCCAAGAATTCATGTATTTGGCCTTACTGTGCGGCGTCTAGTATTCACCTTAAACGCCACAACATATTAGGTGTGTTAAAAGCTAGTTAGATCAGTCATGAAAGACAATATATTGCTTAAACTAAAAGTTATTTTTTACGAAACTACTTAACATACCATGAAATAAATAAATGTTTTTTTTCACTACTAGCTATCAAACACAGTCATATTAACCTTAATGCAGGTTGTGAAGTTGAACTTTTAAAGCTACGAGTCAATAAAAAATTTTTATTAACCTAGGTCAATAATAAAACAAATTTGGTAGTCCAAAGCTGACTCTGCGTTCTCAGTTAGTTGATAAACATAACCTCACAACTTCAAGCTACACAAAATTCAAACAATTAAACAATTTTTAATTTATGAATACAAATAACGTTAGAAAAGTTCAAACACATTAGGTAAGTTAGAAACAATGGCATTACTATCTATTTATAATAATAGTTTATCGAACAATTATTATAGGTCACATTAATTCCCGAAGAACTAGTGATCGAAGAAGTATTAGCTACATTTTGCATTGGAAGGTGCAGTGTTGCACTTTCAACGACACTTTCAACTGCTGTTGATGTTGATGCAGAATTAGACGTAGTGGCACTAATGTACGAAGAAGACTGAATAGGATTTGAAACGAAGGTTCCTTGTAGCATTGACGCAATCCGTTTCTTGTCAGTAAGAGATTGTTCAACATATCCCTCTGCTACCGTAGAGCTTTTCCAGCCTCCTAGGCGTTTCAACGATAAGATATCGCCACCGCTTTCTACTAACATGGTCGCAGAGGTACGTCTTAAGGAATGACCAGAATAACAATCTGCATCTTCTAATTTTAGATATTTGGCAACTACTTTTGGCACATTACTGATAGTATTATGACCTATATTTTGCTTGGTTGGTTTACCACCATGAAATCTTATAAAAAATCTTTGCATATCTGAAGTTGGTCGAGTGCCTGCATATTTTAACACTACTTTAAGCCACAGTGGATCAGTTATGACAAAGTTCCGGCTAGTGTCATTTTTACTATTTGGAATGGTTACTACGACAAGATCATTTCCTCGTACATCAACATCTCTGAACATCATTTTCACAAGTTCATCTGTTCTACAAGCCCCTGCTATTCCAACGACCAGAATTGCCTATAGAAAACTAGATTATTCTGTAAATTCTTAACAAAAATTTACTACATTTACCTTTGTAGAAAGAAAAAAGTCATCAGGTGCTTCAGTCAAGAATTTTATAATTTGTTCTCTGGAAAAAACAGGTGCCTTTTTTGCTTTGTATGATCTGTTTTGCCTTTTAAAAAGATATAAGTTTTGGATACTTTCCGCAATCAATATTCTCTCGAATTGCAAGGGTAGATTTTAACATTGAAAATGTTGACCATAAAGTAGATGCCTTTTTACATTTGCGTGCTCCTGAAAATATACCAACAGCACGTTTTCTGTTACTGTAGTAACATTTTTGTGTGACACCAATCCTTGAAATCCTTGTATACTTTTAAATATAAATGTTTTGATTTTTCTGGAAGCAATTTATTGTATACTTGTTTTGCAGCTTCATGCAATTCTGGAGGAGTACACCCTTCACTTTCATCACTAGACATGATAAAAATATTCGTAAATGAAAATAGTAATTGCAAATTTGAAATTACACTTTTTCAAAATGTCTGATATAAACAAATGAATAGTGATTTCTATTCAAATCAAGACTAACATATTTTTCATAGTTTTACAAAAATTCAAAAATTAAAATACTTCCAATTAAGTTTAGTAGCTAGTAGTGAAAAAAATAGTATATAAACTACGGTAGTGAAGGTCATTATTGCCCTCTCGCTGATTATGTCCCTCGCTATCGCTCGGGACATAAACTTCAGCGGTCGGGCAATAATGACTTACTTCACTATCTAGGTTTATAATATACTATTCTCCTGTTTTAATTCATTAGAAAAGTTGTTAAATAATTGTACCTCTTTGTAGATAAAGAATAAAGAATGATAGTTTTATAAATAGTAATTCTTGTTGAATAAATAATTTGTTAAATATTCTACCAAGTAGGCCGATTTCACGTGCAACTTTTTTGATAATGGTTTGTTCCAAGCCCATATTTTGGATCGCAACGTGATCGCCACAGAATCGTTTAGTAATAATTACGTGCGCACGTCACAACTTGGCACTGCATTAGATACCTACCTCAATCATTTTTGTTTTTCATTTTGATTCCCTTAACAACAGCTCAAAATCATCATCACGCTACTATCCCTGAAGTAAAATCTATATCCATTTTTGTAAAAACAACTAGAGATTGCAACACTAAACCTCGAAAGAAAATTATAACTTATATAATAAGTCTTATTACAAATGGTTAGTGGAAGTTCTGTGATATGTGAACATAAAATATAAGAAAGCAGCATACTGCGCAGGTCAAGCCAAACAATTTCTTTGCTGGCCTATGTATCAAAATGATCGCAACGTGATCGCTCTACGCGTGATCCAATAGTTGCTTGGAACAGAAACAAAATCATACAATGAAAATTAATATTTTTGGTTGGAACGCTTATTTCGCTCTGCGCACTATCGGGGCGATTGCATTGCAACTTGGGTGCTTGGAACAAACCTATAATCAACATATTCCTTAAAATTTAATTTATCATCTATTACTATGCCTAAATATTTAATTTGATTAACTTATTCAGACTTCATCGAGGCGTCCATATTCAACTTATGGTTCTACGATTTAACTCTTTTCTTCAATTATTTCCGAAACAATTTTCTGTAAAGGCCAATTAACCCTTGGTAATTTCTTTCTTCGTATTTTTACCTCATACGTAGACCGTAATTTTTCTTCGCTTCTCTTTAAGTTTATTTATGGTATCTTGATTTTTACATTCTATTAAAATTTCTCCATTCCTGTAGGATCAATAGTTTTCTTAACTTCTGCGTTGGTTTCTGTGCTTTTCTGCTCTTGTCTCTTTGGTTTGATTATTAAAACTAGCTTATGCTTTTTCAATTTAAGTTTTTTAGTGTAAATAGGTTCTAGTCGTCATTTATTATTTTTTTAATGTCAGATTCTATATTGTCTTTATAAGTCGTTACTTGTTGGTTTAAAAGACCAATTTTTTTGTCTTGTTTCTCTATTGTATCTTTTAAAGTTGTAAGTGCAGTCATTCTTTCGGGCACCATTTTTAAATACCAAATAATAATAAATCTATACAAGAATCACAAAACCAGCCCTAAATTTATCTAAATCGCAATTAAGTTGTACACGTCCATAGTCAGAATATTTCCACATTTTGCATGATAATTTTTACCACAAAGTCCTGAACATTCAACATGTTTCTCATTTTTTTTCTTTTTTTCATGTCCTTACCACATTTCCCACATGGCTTCATACTATTTGCTTAGGAATGGTTGCCAATTCTTTAGCACTCACTTTCACGGAGCACAAAAAACCCGTCCGCTCACATTAAACGCACGCACGCAACGTAAACACTTGGAAGGAAACGTTAAAAAAATGAAACGTGAATTTTCAATGGTTTTCTATTGAAAAGCATGTTATATCATACAAAACTTTATTTAAAACAAATCAATTAATTTAGCATCAAATTTGAAATTCACAACCCCATCTCATTTTTTCATTTTGAATAACACAATAAACAAAACAAAAAATACGGATGGACGTTCTGACTTGATTTGATTTATCTTAAATTCGCACCAACGCACTGAACACGGTAGTTCCCTAAAGTAAACAATCAAATTACTTACAGTTGCTTTTCTACTAATAAAACCAACAATTCGTTTTAGGGTATAAATCAAAACTCCCAAAATTTTGTCGTTACATTTAACTCCCCTAACGATAACAGTTTATTACGCAGAATTAATCAATAAATTTATTTAAACGGTATTGCATTTCTTTAATGAGTTCACATGTAAGAAAAAGTCAATAAGCCCGCAAGAGTTATTTTGACTTTAGTTTTCTTTATTTTTGCAAACTAGGTTGCATGTTCAATATTGTTCAAAATTTAGCGGTTGTTAACAATAACAATTATGATCTGTCCGCTACAGATTTGTGCTTGTGTAATTACATGGATTTTTTTAGTTTCTAATCACCCTACCGTCTAACGTAAGGTTTTGCTTGTTATCTCAAGAATATAAATATGGGAATTATTGTGGGTGTACAGACGATGATGAATGATTCTCGCGTTAGAAAATAATACGTATGAAAATGAGATAAAAACCTAATTAGAAAGGTTACGGCAAAACTCGGAGCTTATAGAGGTAATACAAACGTCGCAAATAATTTTGTCGCACCATGTATATGACAAACCAACTACCTTACTGGTTTACGCGTTTTCCGCTAGAGTCGTTACTCTTCTCGCCGTTGTTCCACAAGCAGACCCTACAGTGTTTAATTTAGTTGCGCAAAAATAAAAAAATAACTCCTTGTCGCACATTAAATAAATCTCAGTTTTACGGTTAAACATTTATTGCCGACCTACAATTATAACTAAGGTAAAACAGTAGGTTATTAAGAAAATAATTACTTTATCTAATTTTATTAATTGTAGAATTAAAGTAAATCTGGTGGTTATTCGTGATTTTATCATTAACAAAATGCACAAGTTTCACTTGCATTTATGACAAAATGTACTACAACGTCAAGATTGACTATTAAACTTTTGTTTTCAATAACGTTATTTTCAAATTCCTTAGAACTGTTACGTAGGAAACAGCGGTTTTCAATAAAATTTTGTTTCATTGACAGATCACAAAACAAGCACTAATAAAAATTATTTGCGTCGCTTTCATTACGTTACAACCGATTAAACTTAAAAATATAAAATTACAACATGCGGAAGTGCTGGTCTCTCTTAATTTCTACATACACAAAATTAACACGTTAACAGTTTTCCTAAAAATACGCAATCTACAAATCTTGAATTTAACCGTGGGTTGTAATTATACTGCTGAGTTTTAACATAACAAAATATTAAATTTACTTTTAAAAACAACACTATTCATAAGCTCTTTAATAGAACAAAGAAAGGGTTTATTTACTTAGTCAACAAAGCAAAACGGCGAAATGTGGCAAATGATTTTACGAAAACTTTTGGTAAGACCTATTGACATAAACATTTCTTTAAAGCTTATTTGTGAAAAATTTCACAACATCACGACGGTTTTAAATTATCAAATGACAAAGAAAAACAAATTCTGCAGCGATCATGGATACAGAAAACAAATCAACGCAAACGAAATATACTTATAAGAGCGTTTTCAGACGATACCATTACCATACCATTGTCAGCGGGCGATAAATGGTCGCAAAATGGTATATCATTTTCACACATAACCATAATTTGATACCATCGAATTTTGTACCTTAAGTAGTTATTACACAGTTGCCAAGATTAGTAAGTTAGAAAGTGTTATGGATAGAAGACGTGTGTTGCTAGCGCTACTTCTCAAACGGAGAAAAGCAAGGAAACAAAGGGAGGCTCGATGGAAAAATCGACGGTACTGGGTTCATCCTTTGTTACAAAGTAGATATTTGGAAGGCGCGTTTTATATACTATTTGAAAAATTAATTGAACACGAAGAAAAATTTTTCAATTATTTTCGTATGACATACAATACCTTCAGGATGTTACTAGAACGTCTTTCAGACTCTATAAAGAAAACAGACACAACGATGAGATTAAGTGTTCCTACAAAAGAAATGCTGGCAATTACTTTAAGGTAAGTTTTTATTACATAATGAATTAGTACAAAATAAATTTATTATAAGTTTTGAAAACAGGTATAATCTTCCCGATATTCATCTGACGCTGGAGTCGAATAAGCAGATGTTGATGGATACGACGGATAAACTTCATTATTGGACGAAGATCTTTTGCTTTTAATGCCCTTTATTAATTTTAGTACACCCATGCGGAATTCTATTCTTTCGTCCTCCGTGAAATTTTTTACAGCAGGTGTAACTGACATGAAAAAGGCAGTATCTTCGTCCGTTTGTGTTGGTGGTGGTTGATAAGTGGCTTCTAAAGCTTTTAAAATTGCTTTGTCTGTTTCATCGATGGAAGTTACTTTTCTTCGTTTTGGGGCACAAGAATCTCTAGGTGTCTGTTCAGATACTGCAGCTTCATCACTTACTTGTTCTTTTCAGTAGTATTTTCAGAAATACTGGATTCTGTGTCATCTTTTCGAGTACTTTCAATAAAAATTGCATTTGTTCAAAGTATATGTACTTCTTTGTACGTTTGTCACCACTTCTCTTTTTCTAGAATTTGCAAATGCATCCCTAATATGTTTCCATTTGTCATGAATAACTTTTCCTGTAAATAATAATCTTTTGAAATATAAATATGCAAGTTAATTTTTAGCTTAAAAAAGTAAAATATTTTATTATTTACAGATACCTCGCTAGTGGAAACTCATTTACAGATCTTCACTATACTTATAAAATAGGTATCTCAACTATAAGTGAAATTGTTCGCACGGTTTGTCAGCCGCTATGGATTCATTTTAGAGAAGAATACCTGCCTATACCTTCAGAGCAAGATTGGCTCAATATTGCACAAAATTTTCAGAGAATGTCACATTTTCCACATTGCATTGGCGCTGTGGACGGTAAACATATTAGGGTACAAAAATTTCGGGAAAGTGGTTCGATGAACTTAAATTATAAACATTACTTTTCTATAGTTCTAATGGCTGTGGCAGACTCTGATTATAAATTTATATACGTTGACATAGGGGCATACGGAAAGGATTGCGATTCATCGGTTTTTCAAGAAACTGTGTTTTGGAAGAAAATGAAAAATAACTCCCAAAATATTCCTAATGAAACTCTTTTGGCAGGAACAAATACTAGTTTTCCATTTGTTTTAGTCGGAGATGAGGCATTTTCGTTAAATGAAAATTTGTTAAGACCATTTAGAGGTCATAATCTAACTGTAATTAAAAGAATATTTAATTATCGTTTAACACGAGCACGAAGATTTGTAGAATGTACATTCGGTATAATGAGCAACAAATGGAGAATTTTTCATCGACCACTAAATGTTTCTAAAACATTTGCAAAGGACATTGTAAAAGCTGCAGTAATTTTACATAACATAGTTCGTCAAAAGATGGCTTTCGTACGACTGACTTCTACGTTTCTACAAGTACAAATGGTTTGCAAAATCTACAACGGGTAAGGGCTGTAGGAGGTGGAAGACAGGCAAACGACATACGGGACGAATTTGCCAATTATTTTATGAGTCCCGCGGGCACTTTACCTTGGCAAATGGACAAAATTTGATGTATTATTATTGTAAAATAGTATATTTCTAACAAGTGTGGAAAGTGACAAATATCTTTGCAAGTGTGTTAGATACACGAGGGCGAAGCCCGAGTGGATCTAAGTAAACGAGCAAAGATATTTGTACTTTCCCACGTGTAAGGAACACTATTTTTAGACGACCGTAGTACAATTTCTAAATCACTTGAACTGCTCTCCATTTTTATGAATTTTATTTTAAATGTCAAACTTACCTACCTACTTAATTTTTGGAACTAATAGCGCGTGCGCGGGGCCCTTGCTAGGCGTAACTAACGAGTTATAAATGTAAACTATTAACTTTGCTCAAATATCTCAACAGGTTGAATAGTGTGGGATATTTTGAACTTTCCACAACAAACAACGGTTGCGATACGTCTTAGTTTCTACAACGGTCGTCTAAAAATTTATTAAACTAACATTTTATTAACCTACTTTGTTTTTGAAGAAATCAAATTTATTACTCATTAATCTGTATATTTGTTTCTTTTTGAGTCAATAAACATATTTAAATAAACTTACCTGCTTCTATTTTTCTTCGTTTGAGAAGTTTTCGAAATCTTCCATCAAAAATTATAAATTTCAGCCCATGCATTATTTTTCTTTATCTTATCTTTATAATCGTCCAGGGTTTTATCCCAAAGGCAGGGCCTTTGTTCTATTAACTCTATTAGAGTTAAAGGATCAAACAGAAATTTAGATGTTTTCTTCGACATCACAACACTGGAACTGACACAAAAGCTGCGATTTGCGATTTCTAGCTAACACGTGTGAAAACATGCATAGACTTGCATTGCGTAGAGAAATGGTAGCGGAAAAAATAGCACCGATCGCGCGATTTTAGAAGAACAAATCGCGTGTTTATGCGATATCGCTTCGGCGCTACCATGGAAAATATGGTATCGTCTATGTGTGAAAACGACCGATTTAAATGCACGTAGATTTGATGTACGCAATATTGCGACCATTTATCGCCCGCTGAAAATGGTATGGTAATGGTATCGTCTGAAAACGCTCTAAATAGTACAGTACAACCTACTTAAAACGAATATTTCAATAAAGGCAAAAGCAATTATACGTAAAAAAAATATACACACTAAACAGGTGACAAGCTTCCGAAGAAGACCCCATTTGTCAGGAACGGAACGTTAAGCAATTCTTCATTATTAAAAAGACATGTTTTCTTTTTCAACCTAACCGTGAAGATCCCTAAAAATCTGTATAGATAAATTCAAAATAGTAAGGTGTTTTCTGTTGCAAATCTTTTTATATTTTCATGTATAAGTTTTTTTTGACAAGATTTAAATTAAATAATACCTTAGTATTAGAAAAATTGTACAATAATGGTAAAGTGTAAAGAAAGTAGTATATGTGGTTTTATAGGGTGCTAGTACAAACTACTGAAATTTATCAATTAATGTTGTGTTTTTGTAAACGGTATTTTCTATTCTTTTACTTGTGAGTATAAAGCTGTTGATACTTTTTAAACGCTGTTTTAATATGTTTTTCAAATTAATAGAAAAGTCAGGTATATTGGAAAATGGAATTATTTATACTCAGTATACTATTGGCACGGAGTAATAAACCTGTCAGAATTATCAATCTCCCTTATTGCAGTGGCGTAGGTACCTGATACGTCTGGAAAATCATATTTTTAGTAGGTAAATATATTATAATAGTAAAATCTACCTTGATATGAATTATTATGTGGTTATATGTTATTTATTTTATTTGTATAGTAGATCACATTACAAATTTTACTTCTTAAGTATTATATACCATTATTTTTGTATTTTGGTATAATACCCACATCTACGGCTATGATTCTCGTTTCGTCAGTACCTGGGCTGATGGCAACGTGTTTACACAGATTAAACTATTGTTCTCAGACCCTAGATGGGTCGATATGCTGCAAGAGCGGCACAATGATCGTATTTTGGTTAGAATTTATTGGTTTTTACTTAACCGTAGAAGTACCGCTTTCACAAGAAAATAAAGAATTATTTCAAGCAATTATGATTTATTACTCCGCGCCAATAGTATACAGACTTTAACTGGTTTATTGTTCTAAATTAATTTTAAAAATTTGGACTGTAAATTTTGTTTAAACTTATACTAAATTTTGCTCTGGTGTTAGCTTATTCGTATACATTATATTTCAATTAAGCAACATTAAAAAACACCAAAAAACTGCATCAAAAAAACTTTATTCGGACACGTGTTTCAACAGCTAAGCTCTCATCCAGGTAATGAAGATGGTGTAATTATTTGTATTACAAACATAATTATTATTCCCAAATAAAAAAGTGCTATTAAACACAAAGGTAAAGAAAACCGTTAATGAGCCTATTATAAGGAATTGATTAAAAAAAGAAAACAAATTCAAAAGATTTAACCAAATTAACAATAATACATTACCTACTAGGTAATTAAACAACTTTTGCATTTCTTCTATTATCTATAGCACCTTAAAAAATACCTATCCACTTTCAAATGTAAATGTTTAATTACCAGTAAAGTGTTCTTATTAAAATAACAAACAAAAATTTGTATAACGTTATTTTTTGTAAAAAAATTGTATACCTATCCGTAAAAAAATAAATAAAAAAAATAATAGATATGCCACTGCACTGCTAAGAAAGGATTAAGTATTCTATTCAACACACAAAAGCTTTTATTGGTTATTGTTTTCCCCAAACAAGTACTTACAGAGACAGGTACCCGCCCACAAGCAATAATGTTGACGGTCAAACTAAACTTTTCATATTATATTTTTAATAACATTTATCATATTAAATAATTTTTATGTTTACCGTTGCATACAGAATTTTATGTAGAATTTAAAAATGTCAGTCAACTAGTATGGTGCCATTTGAAAATCAGAAGTTGATATCAATTACTCGTAATTGGAGCATCGTATCAAAATTTTATAAAGAATAAAAAATGTCCGCAAGTATGTCATACATACTTCCCCAAAGTTTAATACCGCTAATCCTTGCGGTTTTTAAGATACAAGCAGGTTTCCATACTTTTTAATAACTCTGTATAAGCTTCCTATTGTTTTTAATTTTAGTATTGGTTCGCTGATGATGATAGCTTAGCTGTTGAAACACGTGTCCGAATAAAGTATTTTTGGTGCAGTTTTTTGGTGTTTTTTAATGTTGCTCAATTGAAATATAATGTATACGAATAAGCTAACACCAGAGCAAAATTAAGTATACGTTTGAACAAAATTTACAGTCCAAGTTTTTAAAATTAATTTATAACAATAAACCAGTTAAATAATTCCACTTTCCAATATACCTGACTTTCCTATTAATTTTATAAACATATTAAAACAGCGTTTAAATAGTATCAACAGCTTCATACTCACAAGTAAAAGAATAGAAAATACCGTTTACAAAAACACAACAATTGATAAATGTCAGTAGTTTGTACTAGCACCCTAAACTACAATACTACTTTCTTTACACTTTACCATTAGTATACAATTTTTCTAATACTAAAATATTATGTAATTTAAATCTCGCCCACAAGCAATAATGTTGACGGTCAAACTGAACTTTTTGTATCATATTTTTAATAACATTTATTATATTAAATAATTTTATGTTTACCGTTGCATACAGAATTTCATGTAGAATCTAAAAATATCAGTCAACAATTATAGTGCAATTTGAAAATCAGAAGTTGATATCAATTACTCGTAATTGAAGCATCGTATCAAAATTTTATAAAGAATAAAAATGTCCGGAAGTATGTCATACATACTTTCCCAAAGTTTCATACCGCTAATCCTCGCGGTTTTCAAGATATAAGCAGGTTTTCATACTTTTGGATAACCCTGTATACACTATCTGCGTGTCACGCATCGTTACACTTAATTGACTCTTATATAAGCTTAAATAATTCCGAAAATCCTAATGGGCCGTTATCATCATAATTATAATTATCTACTACTGAGATAATTATAATGTTGGGGGTGTAAATTAGAACAAATGTTGCATCTTTTCTTGTTATTGTGTTATCCAATGAGGTATTTGTTTTTGGTCACGTGACGTCGCATTCAAAATTATTAATGGGACAACCTGTATATTTGAGCCTTTCTGTGTTCCTCCCGATAAAACAATTCCAACTAACTAGCACACTTGGGGTCTAAAGTGATTAATTCAAGAGCTACAGGTACTTAAAGGATTGGAAGTTAAAAAATTCAAATTGAATTCCTGTAATTTTCGGCTACAGATTTAGAAGATTTGAAAGAATACCTCATTGGGTAACACAATAACAAGAAAATATGCAACATTTGTTCTAATTTACACCCCCAAAATTATAATTATCTACTACTGCCCAATTCTGATATATTACTTGTCTTAATCGTCGTGGGACACCATGTATATACTTGGTTACAGTCTTTACAATTTATTTTATATATTCCTAATTTATCACACATTTGTATTGGGTCTTTCGGATCGCCTAAAAGATTTTGCAAGTTGTTACTAATAGAGATAAGGTACTATTTTATAATTAAATTTTAAAAATATTTTTGAAGACCTTTGTGTATGTGAGATAATTTTCTTAATTTGACATATTTCTAATCGATTTTGCTATTACTAGTTCTTAACGTTGTAATGTTTTTAATGTTTAACTTATGTTTATGTTTTCTAATTATGTTTGTGACAATTGATTTCTGAAAACCATTGTATGATGCGATCTGCTTAATATTTCGCAGTTCTTTATCAAAGTTTTGTTTTGACAATGGGAAATGTAATAATTTTTGAATCAAAAAGTTGAAAGATGCAAGTTTATGTTGCATACTATGGTTGGAATTATTTGTTATAAACCCCATAGTGTTAGTGTCTTTACGATAAATATCGATACCTAGTTTGTTGCCAATTCTTGTCACTAAAGTGTCTAAGAAAGGTAACTTAAGGTTTGTTTCTGTTTCATAGGTAAACTTGATCATCTCAAATTTTGAATTTAAAATTTCTACAAAATGCTGAGGGTTGTAAACTTTAGTGTTGATGACTGCAAAAACATCATCTACATATCTACACCAAATTATAGGAAAGTATTCTAAATTATTTTTTTAATCAGTTTTAAATTTACCCATGAACAGGTTAGCCATAAACGGAGATAAGCTGTTACCCATTGTTGTACTATAATTTTGTTGATAAATATTATTGTTAATTTGAAAGTAGGTTTGACATAATCTTGCTAATTTAATAAAATTATCAACTTCTGAATTGTCTAAATGATTTTGGTGTAACATATCTTTCAAATAATCTAAAGTGATATTTATCGGAACGCTTGGAAACAATGAACAGACATCGAATGAAACTAAAACTTCGTTCTCAGTCAGCTCAATGTTTTTAATTTTTTCAATAAAATCGTATGAATTTTGAACACTGAAATTTGATTGTTGATATTCAAAACTGTTGAATTTATTTGACAACCATTTAGATATCAGATAAGTAAAAGCATTAATACCTGAAACAATGGGCCGCACTGCTTTTCCGGGTTTATGTATCTTAGGTAAATAATACATTCTAGAAAGAACCGGGTTAGATACCGTTATTCTAAACCTAATTTGTTTTGGTATAATATTTTCACATTCTAATAAGACGCTACGGGTATCAGCAATCATTTTGGGAAGAGGATTTTTAGATATTAATGAATAGGGGCCTTCATTAAGCATCACCTGAACTGACTCAAAATAATCCTTTTTGTCCAAAATAACTACTTTATTGCCTTTATCTGCTTTAAGATAACAACAATTTTTCTCTTTAAAATTTTTAACAATGTTTATTTCTCTCGCGTCAAATTTAAAATTTGGTAACTGCTGAATATTATCTGAAATTTGAATTTTACAGGCATTCCGAATGAATTTTTTAGAGTTATCATCTAAAGTTTTGATCGAACTTTCAATTCCTACAATAATCTGATCTATGGGTGCTTTGTTAAATTTGAGGTTATATTTCAAACCTTTATTTAACAAAGTTAATTCGTTATTGTTAAAAATCTCCGAAGAGTTGTTTACCACTATGTCAGATTTTTGGGGATCAAGTCTGTGTACCTCTTTTCCTTTTTTAGATAATTCTGTAAAGTTTTTGTTCTGGGTCATCTTTTTTCGCCAAAATTTGTGTTGAATAATTTCATTAATTGTTTAATAGGAAAATCAATGTTTAGCATTTAGTACATCAATATTAGTTTGGTGAATTTTTTTTTATATTTTATAACCGTATGTACAAAAACTTCAAAAATCCGTCGAAAAATTACACACATTTTAAACGAAAAGTTTTCCACCTTAAGAAAATAAATTAACATAGTTTGTGGAATACTGATACTCTAAACAAGATACATTGAAAAAAGTAATTGAAAACAAATAATATAAATACAAAAACTGTAATAGAAAATACAATCGAAAAATATTTATACACATACATAGATACACGTATATTTTGAATTATGTATTGATTCTGTTCTCGATAATTGCAATTGTGTTTCTGCATAAGTTTTACGTGTCCAAAATGATACCGATGACATTTTAACAATGAGAATTACTACATTTACTTGCTGAACAAGAGCTTTAAGAACAATAATTTCAGTTTAGTGTTTACATTAGCTTTAGTTTATTATTGCTTTTACAGCTGTCCTGGCAGTTAAATTTTAAAATCTCGCAACAAATGAGACAATAACTGTTTTATTATCTGAGGTGACTCTTATGTGAACCTAAATAATAAAAATAAATGATTTGTTTCTTAAAACGTGGAGAAAAATTTGTTTATTTAGAGTAAACGGAAAATCTATTAAAAAAATTCGAAATTTTAATAGTTTATTAAAGCAGTTAAGGAGAAAATGCATCAGCGCTTATGCGTATAGTGTTGATTTATCATATTTAAAGTTTACTGTACGTAGATACAAATACGTTTGGTAAAATTACGTTTGGTACTGCAGTAATGATATTGTAAAATTCACATTAAAAATTATTAATGAAGTTATGAAGCCTCATAATCTACCAAGCTCAGTAAAGGTTAAATGCAAAGTTTGACGGGTAAAAAGTTTTATTTCGAGTTTCACAAAGCGATTTTAATTAATTGTTAAGAAAACTTTTTATAATAATATAGTTGGAACCAAGTTGGGTATTTATTAAAATTCACCTTTTGTTCAATTATTTGAATGTTTAATCTTATTCGGTGCGCTGTTAGTTTCATTATCGTTTATAATTTTATTTCGGCACTCGCATTTAAACTTTTTCGTGTCAAATTTTTCAGTTATCGTTTACGTTATTTATGTCTTCTCTATCGTCTTTTTCTAATTTTTAATAGTTTTGACCTTGTTCTTTTAACACGAACAAACGGAAGAAGATCTAGGCGTCGGTTTGCGACCATATTTTAATTTTTCATTCCATGGCCTGCTATTACAGGGTGGGGCACTACCAACGAATTATTCTGTAGCACTAAAACGACAAATAATGTAAAAAATCTTAAAGCATACATATTTTGAGATTATTGAAAACCACTTCTTAAAAATATTTTTGATTGTACAGGGTGCTCCAGAAACACGTACTATATCAAAGTTGAGTTATTTTAAATAGAATACCTTATATTTTTTACTATTTTTGAATAGTAAGATAAAAAATAATGTATGTTTTTTAACATTCCTATACCAACTTACATCCGTTTCTGAGATAAATCGATTTTACTTGATTTGCTGACCCTCCAAGAAAATGCAATAACTTCAAGATAAATAAGAACAAGCAATTTTGTTTTACATCACTTTACTAAAAACCTTCAACATTCTTTTTGCAATATTTACTATTATGTTATGATGTACAGAGTGTTTTAAATACTACCACATAACGCTAACGACTTAAAACTTAAATAACTTGCTTAACTTAAATAGAACACCCTGTATTTCTGTAGCCTGTTGGAATCAGAAATTAGTTACCTTTCAATCGGTATTAGGGTTACCAACCCCTAACTCTGATAATTTTCGAGATATTTTAAAATTTGCGAGTTTGCTATCTTTAATGAATAAGCCAATCTAGCTTTAAATATTAACCTTAAAAAAATTTTTTCAGAACAAAATAACAGAAATGTGCTCAGACTTATGCCGGGCTCTAAGTGTCAGTCGAATCACGCCCACCTGTCACAAACAACAGCAACCGTTATTAATTTCAGCAAAAATCGATAACACTGTATACATTGTTAACTTTGTTAAAAAAAAATTAAAAATAATGGTTTTGCCCAAGAATCCTTATTACTCATGATAGTGATCCACTAATTGGTGAATATGTTTATCATCCCGCATCGTCTATAACTTTGATTCAGTAATAATCAGTGAAAACTTCCCTGCTAATACTTCAAATAAGCCTTTTAATTTTTTTAAAACAGACTCTCCTGGACTCTATAATCATTCGATTGACAATTTTTATATAACTACGATGGCATCAATATTGCTTGTAACAAATTTTATAAAATACTTTATTCGGCTTTTAGTTATATGTTCGTCATTACCATAATAGTAAATCAACATTTTCAAAATGGTATACTCGGGAATAATTAGCAATATTAAACTTAAAACAAAAATTTTTAATAATTTAAAAAAAAAGCACTCTAATCAAGATCTTCAAGAATTCAAACGTTTAAAGAAACTAATCTAGTTACAAATTAAAATAGCTTACAAAAAAATATATCTGATGTCAAAAACTCTATTTTAAATTATTGTAAACAATTTTGAAACTACATTAGTTCTAAGAAAGGAAATTACAAAATTCCTGGTAGAATAACATTCAATGATAACATTATTTCTTGTCCTGAACAGATTATTGAAGATTTTGGCACTTATTTTTCGAGTATATTTTTAACACCAAGTCATACATAATCATCTGTAGTTGAATCAGATATTAACTTTATTCCTAATGTCATTGTCGTTTATATTTTAGAAGATGAGGTTACAGTTGCAATAAAAAAACTTAAAAATAAAACCACCGCTGGTTTTGACTTAGTACCCTCATTTTTGTTAAAAAACTGTTATTCTGTTTTTATTAAACTTTTCACCTTTTTATTCAATTTATCTCTAAAAAGTTGTTTTCCTGACATCTGGAAAATTTCTCGAATTACACCAATTTTCAAATCTGGTGACGTAGTTGATGTTAGAAACTCTAGGCTTATAAACACCCTATCAAATATTGCCAAAGTTTTGAAATAATATAATAAATTTACATTTACTTTTCTAAGGCTTTCAATACCATTGGGCATAACATTATTATTGATAAATTACTTAGCTTTGGTTCTAATAGTTCTGTTTAAGTATTCCTTAATTTGTATTTAAAAACCGCATGCAATATGTCAGTTTTAACAATTATCAATTGAAACCTTTTGTTGCATCATCTGGAGTACCCCAAGGATCTCATTTTAATCCATCATTATTTTTGATCTATATCAACAACTTAACCAATATTATCACCTGTTGTAAACTTTTTTTGCTGATAACCTTCAAATTTTTTTGTCAATTACATCACTTAATGATTGTTTCTTATTACAACAACAAATTGACAAGCTTTTATTTTGGTGTAACAAAAATTGGCTTTCCTTAAATTTAGATAAATGTAAAGAAATATTTTTCTCTGGTAAATTAAATCTTACTGTTTATTCTTATCAAATTAATTTTACACTTTTAAAAGGTGCGATGAAATTAAACATCTGGGAGTAACATTTGAGAGTAAACTGTAAATCATTTAATAATACCAATTGCCTAAAAATACTTAATTTTTCATTAGTAAGATCAAAGCAATAGTATTGTTCATTAATATGGTATCCACTTTCTAATAAGCAAAAACCATTATAAAATCTATCCAGAGAAAATTCTTAAAATTTTTCTATTTCAAAAAACACGGCTCATATCCTGAAAGAGGTTATTCTCAGGAGCAGTTATTACGACAAACTGATATTTCATTCTTGGATAAAAGACGTTCAGATAATAATATTCCTTTATAATGTACTACATCATAAAATAGATTCACAGTACATACCTATTAAATAAAACTAACCTCCGTGTCTCACGAGTAAATTCAAGGCTTTCGGTACCATTTTTCAATCCTACGCTAAGAACAAACACTTTCAAAAATCGCCATTCTTTATAACGTCAAATTTTAATTTATTGGGTATAGAGACTGATACTTACCTTGATTCGTTAAAAGCAATATTAGAAAATCAACTTATTTTGATTTGATTATACTTTTAGTTACTTTCAGTTATTTTTAAGTTTATGTAACATTGTACATTGTTCTATAATTGGAAATTATTTTCTGTTGAAGAACAAAGATTATTATTATTATTATTATCCAATAGGTACATCTCTGTAACTATAATAATTCCGGCTAGTTTCCTGTAATACGGATATTAATTATCCAGAATTAATAGCATTTACTTTAATTAACTGGGGAAACGATCCATTAATCTTCTGTTTTACGCAATCTTCTTGCATTTACTGCGCCATATAATAATCAGGTTAAATTTTCACGTAATCTTAACCTTTAATGCAATTAGCGTTTTTTTTTTCAAATAAATCATTTTTTTGACTTTCGCGGACTGTTTTGAGTCTTGAATTCAATTTCTACACTTTTTTACGTCACTTAGTTTATTACGCACCATTGTTTTGTTAATGTTTAATGATCAATGACTTTGACAATTACCTAATTTTCTTAAAAACTCATATTAATTCGAATTAAATCTGGTGTTTGGTGCTGAATTCAACTTTTAAAGCTGTTAAAGGATCATAACTACATCATTTTATCAGGATCATGGACAAATTACTTCAATTTGCTAACCAGCTCCAAGAATCTTTCCTAACACCAACGATTTCAACACATTTACAAGAATTGGGGTTTAATTTTAATTTCAAGGGAATCATCGTGGGATCACATTTAAACACCAAATTTGGATCCTGGGATGCGGAGTAACATCGCAATATAATACTCTAACAGTAAGTTACCATTAACAGTAAAGCAATAACAACAACAGCGGCAGTTCTATCACAACAAGCTTAACAGATCATTTTACGTGTTTACCTGTTAGCTGTTAGTAGTAATTACCTATTCTCGCTAAACTATGGATAATAAGAACATGAAAACGAAAATTATTGTAGCACTTAAAGCCATTCGATAAAAATCTTAGATTGGAGTTAGTGAACTTTAACAATTGCATAAGTGCTTGAAGCTTAGCAATAGGGGAGAAAACTTAGTGAACAAATGCTAAACAATAAACTTATGGAAAATAATTATTGCTTTCTTAATCGATTTTGATTGTATAAAATACGTGTGGTCTAATGTTATTTAAATTATCGCTAGTAGTTGTAAGGTTAAGATGTCAGTAAAATTTAAGTGTCCTAATTGTAAAGGAGAAAAAAAATGTGTTTTACATGTTCTCTGCAAAATATTATCAAATCCGCCTTTAAATACATTTATGAAGTATACGGTTTCAGAAGCGGAGTTATATTGGTCACCCGTGTATTTATTGATAGCTTTGGCCATTGCTTTGACAGCGATTGGAACATTAAGCCACACCGCCTGTTACATCCACGGTTAGAAAACGGAGAACTGTGATAAGTTAAATCAAGATGGAATGGGATTGATTAGAGTCTCATACCATAATGAGACCACCACCAACGAGGCCATAACACCTCTCCTCAGATGGATAAAACATATAAACGCAAATAAATACAAGAAAAAATTGTAAATAAAACACAATTGATATTAATTATAAGCGCACTCACAAAGTAAGTGTAAAAGAATAAAAAATTTAGAAAAAAGTCAAATGTGACAGTTCAAAATAATTTTAAAAATAAATCAAGGAAAAATTAAATACCTTGAATAAGTCCAATATAATTCTTGTGTTGCCTCTAAATACAGGAATAGTAATTCTGATCGTTCCTGATGTAAGAATAAGCAACTTGCCTCCCGCCGCGGTCCACACTTTCCTTTTCCAAAGCAGGATCAGGCACCTCCGCTACGATGGTGCTCTCAAAAAGCAAGACTCTCAGCTTCTCGAGCGATTATATATTTCAGAACCAACATTTATATGCACAATGCATCCATCATATTGGGATCCAGTGGCGGCTCGTGGTCAATCATACTGGGAGGTCAAAAATTAATTTAAAAAATAGGCATACTTAAAAAATATAAATAACTCAAATGCACCGCAAAATTTTATACAATCTACAATTTTGTTCAAAATATAGCGATTTTTCGAAACATTCTCATTAAAATTTTCTATAAGCATTGTCTAGCTGTGCACGAATATCAACATTTCCTACGGTTGTAAAATTTACCGAGCATTTCATGTGTTCTGCAGACGAAACATGTTTTTTTATTTCCTCTTTTAAATGTTTTAAATTTCGGACACCGGATTTGGACTATAGCGAGTCTGACGAGTCTTTAGAAAATAATAAACAAACAAAGCAGTAAAATACGTTTGATACTTCACAACCACATATCCAGTTAGCTAAATCGTACATTACCTTGCGAAAGTTTCGGTGAACATCTTTATTTTTGTCTTTGCTAGTTTGTCGTAAACTTAGTTCTGACAAAGGACGACCATTTGCCTTGAACTCAACTAATTTTGTAAAATTAAGTTTGTTAGCACTTTTTAGTTGTTTAATTTTCTGCACTACCGACATTTTCTATTATAGCGCATGCACACGCGAATCAAAAATAGTATTTTTACAAAACAACACAACAACAGTAAAACATATCAATATAAATTCTTAAATTGATTTAAAACACGCGAAAATCAAATCAAAAATCGAGCGTAGTTGTACACCCTATACGAAGTCAACGTATACTGCGGGATCCGGCTCATGACCTAAAGTTGATTATTGTTTCGGGCGTTCGCGTTTATTCGGGCGCTGCACGTTTTCGAGTTTCTCCGGGTAGATCTAATTCAATGAGGACAATTCGCACCGCCAGCCCAAGGTTGAAGAGGATGAATTACGAACGACGGCCGATAAATTTTAAGTTATTGTACTTGCGACTTAATTACCTATTTTAATAAAACACGTAATAATGAATATTTTTTATATATTGTCAACATTTTTGGGAGGTCATTGACCAAATGACCATATGGACAAGCCGCCACTGAATGGGATCAACAGTTAAATAATGTAACTAAACTAAATTAAAGTTGATATTTTCTGAATAGTACATTTATTTTTCAACAATATTTGTTACTTCTACGGTTAAGTAAAAACCAATAAATTCTACCCAAAATACGATCATTGTGCCGCTCTTGCAGCATATCGACCCATCTAGAGTCTGAGAACAATGGTTTAATCTGTGAAAACACGTTGCCACCAGCCCAGGTACTAACGAAACGAGAATCATAGCCGTAGATGTGGGTATTATACCAAGATACAAAAATAATGGTATATAATACGTAAGAAGTAAAATTTGTAATGTGATCTACTATACAAATAAAATAAATAACATATAACCACATAATAATTCATATAAAGTTAGATTTTACTATTATAATATATTTACCTACTAAAAATATGATTTTCCAAACGTATCAGGTACCTACGCCACTGCAATACGGGAGATTCGATCATTCTGACAGGTTAATTACTCCGCGCCAATAGTATATAGTAATTACTGATCTAGAGATTACAGTTTCGTCACATTTGAATTTTCAAAATCATATAATTTCAATTAAAACTGATGCAATGGTGCGTAATAGGTTGTATCAGTAGATTTTCTAAAGACTTTACAAACGTTTCTTCTTCTTTACTGTTCTCTTGTAAGACTTCTTGGAATTCCTATCAATGTTTTAGCACTTTCTTAGCCTTAAGATGGTATTTTACAAGTCAGCAATTATATTCCAAAGCAAAACAAGATGCACACCGTAACCTTGAACTTTGCAGATTTAGCAATTATATGAAAACGAAGTTGCATTCATTAAAAACATTTTCAAATTTGTTTATCTTGTACTTTTTTTGGCTTTGACCGTTTGCATGTAATAAACATTTTCAGCCTTAAGTTGGTATTTTACAAGTCTGCAATTATATTCCAAAGGAAAACAAGATGCATTCCGTAATCTTAAACTAAGCTATGACACAAACACCGTTTTGTAAAGTTTCCAACGCACATTAGCATTTCACTTTAGTAAACTTTGCTTATAAATCAAAATTACATTTATTCTTGACCTAAATAAAAGGTAACCAACATCCGGTTTCAAATAATGTTTACTTAACTTTAATGCACATCAGCATTCTAATTGAGTAAATTTCGCTTATAAATCAAAATTACATTTATTGTTGACCTAAATAGAGGTTGATGATCCCAACATCTGGTTTTAAATTACAGGGCGTTAACCTTGCAAGTCCAAACAACTTTTAACATTCCCGATTGATCCCGAACGGCCTCAATCGATTACGAACGACCCCAAACGTTCCCCGGCCCACTCCTACCTTAATCATGGGCGCGCACGCCCCCAACGGCAAACGAAGGCAATTGAAGTTCAAATTCCCCCATCATAAATTTTGTGTTAGAGTTTATTAATTTCTGTTCATTTTAAATTTTTAATAACAAAGGGTATTAGTACTATTATTATTATTATTATGAGAATTGTTCTCGGCTGTACCTGCCGGTTATAATCCAAGCAACCGGGTTTGTGCTAAGTCTACATGGATTTTTATTTCTGCTTAAGAAACAACCTTGTGATGTTGCAAGTATGAAGTATGATGGCTTTCTGGCTTGCGTATGCAGGTTCTGAGGAAGATTAAGTTCAGTTAGGTATTCCGTAAAAGTGTGTGGTGTGATTCCAGTAAAGACATGATAAACGGAATAATGTGCACCGGATTTTGTTTCCAGATTCTTTCGAGTTTGATAGATAAAGGTTGGTATTAAGTCTTCTTCTCTGTATGTTTGAGCTTTTGAGAACTATGTTGCTATCTAAGGGAACTGCAATGTCTATTATATAAGTTACATGTTGTTTTTTATTAGTTAACGTTATATCAGGTCTATTGTGCATGATGGTTTTATCCGTATGGATGGTGAGATCCCTGCACTAAATTCTTGGAGGATAAGAATATTTATAGTAGTTAGAGCAGCAGCGTCCGGCTTCGTCGAAGAGTTGCTTAGATTCCTAAATAACTATAAAAAATTAGACTACTGGTCTAACAAGGCGCCACCAGATGATAAAAAAGAAATAAAATCGACCAACAGGAGATCAACAGGTTTACATAAAATGTAATATGCTAAATCAAACACAAACCAGAGAGAGAAAGAGAGACAAACAATTTAATATACCAAACAAATCTTAAAATATTAGGAAAATGGGACAGAAATAGAGAGACTGTCGTATATACTTACGTGCGTTAGCAGCAGCCTCGCTTACAATAAATAAGGCTTGCAATTAATGTGTTGAATTTTAGGTAAGCTTTAGTTACGCTCGAGTTAAAGTTATCATTTAAATTGAGAGTTATTATTATTTATAAGTGACACAAATACTAAAACTTAGCTGTAATCGGTCTAGCGTAGTGCCGAGAATGAAAGTATTCTGCTAGCGACGGTATCGACAGTTCGTGGAAGTTAGAAAGTCTCAGGGATTTCCCTCAGGGGAGGTGTGCGGAAAAAAACAGAAGGCGATTGACTCCCTCGCTGGAAGTATGCAGCATAAACAACCCCTGTAGACGTGGTATTTACCGGTGGTCTGCAGCTTACTTAATGCAAAACCGTGGTGTTGTTTTTATTTATAGGGAAAGTTCTTAATCAGCCACTCTAACACCCTCAAGAGTTATCCAAGTACAATACCCAACGAACTCATAATGTTAAACACAACGTACTAAAAGCATATGCAGCAATTAGAATTAAAACAAATAGGAAAGAAACCCAATATACTCACGGTGAATCTAGCCGGATTAAACTTAAACGCCAATTTGTATTGGAAATCGTAAAACCCACATTAAATAATTTTTGGTGAAAATTTTACTTGAGAAAGTACGTCTCCAAAATACAGTCGTATTTTTCTTTCCGCCAATAGAAAATTAGCAACATGCGCGCCAAATACGACTTTTGTCGCAAAATACTACTCGCGACATACGTTTTAAGACGGCTCACGACATACGTTCTAAAATCGGAAAATAAAACCGTAACAAACTGCAGGCTATGGATTGATTACAATATTAGTTGCGTCGAGAAGTTGTTAGGTTGAGAAGTGGTTTGTCCTAAAACTAAATCTTTTGGCGTTTAACAAAGGTAGAAGTAAGTTGATAAAACGTTGGTTTTTCGGATATTTAGGGTTTTTATGGGTTATAAGATTATCATGAAATTTTTTGTTTTCCAGTACTTAAAAAAAATATGTTAGATTCGACGTGGAAAACATGTAGGTACGCAACTAGGCACTTTATACATACTGGATTTATACTGGATTGGATGTTATGAATAATAGTTGGTGTTGACCGGGATTTTTTTATAAAAAATTAATGCGATTTAAAAGTTTGGGTGTGTCCGTCAAGAATTAGATCTAATTCAGACTTTAGTTGAGTTTGGTCTGCTCCGTGAAGTTTTTCAGAATTCTTGAGGTAGATTATGATGAAATTGAGGAAAAGAGGAGGTTAAAAGTGTTGTGGTTTAAACTAAACTTTTTGATGATTTAAGTCAAAACTTAAACTAAATTTATAAAAATATGTGACATTAATATATTTAACCTTTCATATCTTCAACACTTTCAAGAATATGAACTTTTGTTTTAATTATTCGATGTAATGGTAATTTAACTAATTCGTGTCGGAAAACGGTGTCATAATTTGCCCACGTTCTCCATTACTTTATCATTATTCTCCCCAAAAATTGACATATTCATTTCCGAATGCAGCATTCGTTTCAATTAAATTTTTTAAATACAAATTAATTTGTTCGTAAATTGATATTACACCATCAGATACGTTGCAATGTAGAGATTAAAATATGAAACAAGCGAAATGAATTTTATACAAATTTGAAATTGTTTCTTAAATATATAAACGTAGAAGCACGTCTAAAAGGAACATAAATGATATTAAGACAGTTTGTATTGCTAATAGTAAATTTATTTTTATGAAACCGCATACAAAACTTTTAGATACGCTACAAAATTGGAAAAACGGAAAATTTTTATCACAAATTATGATTTTATACGCCAACATTTTTTTACGAGATCCATTAAATATACTACACCACCAGTTTTAAATGCAAAAATATTGAAAAATCGTATAAAAAATTTCTATTTTTATTGGTCCTGTTTTAATTTATTCGTTTTGACATTCAACACAAAAACTGTATACAAAGCGTTTAAAAATAAATTAGTACGAGTATTCTCCATTGAGGATTTACATTCAATTGTTTCTACAGTTTAAAATTTTAAAAGTAATAAATAATAAACAAAAATGTTTTAATACCTAAATGATTTTTTGTTACAAAATAATTGATTTTTAATGAAATCGTTTAAACAATACGATCTAGGATTAACAGTTAATAATTTACATATTTGGTGTTTAGCGTTGTCAATTTTATTTTGCTTGCTTGTCTTAAAATCAACTGAATATTGAGACGAAACCTAACCGATCTTTTACTATCAATTAAACTAACTGGTGTAAATAAATTGTACTAGGAATAAACTCATAAGGAAACTGATAAACGTATTTTTATTTATTTAAGAAAACCCACTATTTACGTCTATCCAACTAACAGTTTTTATTTTTTGCCTATCTATACATTTCTGATTATTTTCACTCATTTTTCTAAGTATTTTTTAAGACAAAATCAAACTTAACCGTGGAAAAGTTTTCTATCACTCTTGGTGTACACATCTCAAACCTCTTTTCCAGCGTAAACCTGATTTACTTTTCCCAAAAACCAATCAATCCTTTTGTCATTGCCCTTTTCGACCGAAACGACACCACCGATTTTGACACTTCTTAAATTTTTCCGGTCAGAATCATAAGATACAAGTTGCCTCAAGTAGTTACTTCTAAAACGCTTCCTCAGGTCACTTCTTAATCTCTGGCGATAAGCAATTCGTCTTGTCAAATCTTTATTTTCCAATTAATCCAAATTTAGGACCAACCTCACAATCTTTTTACAAAAATATTGACGTGGTAATAAAGCACTAGATCTTTAGTATTTTCTAAAACATGTCAAAGATCTCAAGTTCATAACTCTCATTATCATCATCTCGCCCAAGAGTTCGTTTCAGCAATTGCTATCCAAACAATTCATTGTTTTCACGCGGAGAATACGGTCAACATCCTTGAAAACTAATTTTCCACTACCAAAATTTTATTTACAAATAAACAAAACAAAGCAACGGCTCTAGCAGTACAACCTAGAGAGAAAAAGTAAGGCAATTTGGCTCGATATAGCGCACTAAATTCGTGGAGGATCCAGTATTTGTAGTAGTTAGAACAGCAGCGTCCGGTTTAGTCGGTGAGTGGGAGGTCCTTGAAGAACTGTAAAGAAATAGACTGCTGCCTAACAAAACGCCACTAGCTGGGTAATAGAAAAAAATAAAACCAACCAACAGGAGATCAACAGGTTTTACTTAAGGTCTAATAGGCTAAAACAAACACAAATCAGAGAGACAAACAGACAATTCAATACAGCAAACAATAAAAGAATGTGACAGAAATAGAGAGACTGTCGTATCTAGTTACGTGCGTTAGCAACAACAATAATTAAAGCTCGCAATTAATGTGTAGAATTTCAGGTAAACTTTTTAGTTACACCCAATTTAAAGTTAGCGTTCCAATTGAGGTTTGGTTACTAAGAAGGCTATGCGTACACAAGTCACTTACACACGGTGACTTAAAAACTAAACTTAAACTTGGATTAAAAAGGTAAGTTTCCCCGGCCAACCCAAAAAGCCTTTTGTTTTAGCTTCAACCGCCCTATGTAAAGCGCCCGAGCTCGTATTGAGCTGATTTAAAACAAAACCAAACGTCGGTTGTGGAGTCTACCCCAAATAAAAATTTGTATAAGTATTAGAGTTCAAACCGTACTATGTCACATGTACGTTAGCTTCATACGCATTAATATTGAATGGGTTACTTAAACATTAAAACTGTATTCAGTAGGATACAGTTCCAAGAATGAAAATTTCTACTAGCAACAGTATTCGACAGCTCTAGAAGGTAGGTAACCTTAGGATTTTACTTAGGGGAAGTATGTAGCGAATAACGGAAAGCAAATATGTTTCCTCAAAATGGAAATTATGCAGACCGTAGAGTCTACCGGTTGTTTGTAGCTTAACTAAAAGCAAAATCGTAGTCGATAATTTTATAGGGAAACGTTTTTAAGTAGCCATTCCAGCATCTCCAGGAGTTATCCAGGTGTAATACATGATGAAAATATAAGGTTAGCGCACGTGTTAAAGCATACGTCGTAATTAGAACTAACACGAAACAAAAGAAAGCAAAGTGTACTTACGGTAAATGCGGCCGGATTTAAATTTAAACACTAATTCGACTTGGAAATCTTGGAAATCTTGAAACACACATTAATAATTTATGTGTAAAATTTTAACTTCAAGAGGCACGCTAAAACACCTATGTAGAAAGAAGAAGAAAATGTCCGCTAATTGTCTCCAAAACTTTTGTTAATTTTATTTCCACCAATCGAAAATTAGCAACATGTGCGGCAAATTTGACTTTCGTCCTAACGTGCTACTCACGACACACGTTTTTAAGAAAGCTTTTGACATACGTTCTACCTTTGAAAATAAAATTGTAACAGGCTATTATTCTGATAATTTTTAAATAATCCTGGAAGAATCTGAGAAATAATCTTTCTGTCACTAAATCCGTGAGTAATGATGAGGCAACTTTACATTTCCTTTTTTTGTTGACCTCATCTTTGTTTTCCCAGACATCCGAAACTGATGAAACATTTTCTTTTAACCACGAAAGTTTCTCCCACCATTTTGATTTAAAATGGATTCGCATTACATTCTCCTTAGGGTAAATCCGCTGCATATTTTCAGTACTCACATGTCTCCAGTCTTTGGGGTTTAATAAAAAACAAATTCTTTTACACGGTTGTGTACAAACGTCATCCAATTTTCATTTTTCTTAATCCAACTCAATACGGTCGATGAATTCATCCAAAAATATTTTATAATTCCAGACAGTACTAGACATTCACTTTACACTCAAAGTAAATCGACACCCAATAGTACATTCTAGCAATTCCAAACGGGGAATTTTCTTCACAGGAGCAACTCTAGCTTTAGCCTGGACCAGTTGAACGCCAACGCTCACACCATTTTCTTGACTTGAGTTTGGCAATGGCAATTGTCTAGTAATTTTTAAAGCGGAAAGAGATGTCAAATCCTTATTCCATTTCTAGAATTTTGCTTTGATCTTTTCCTCCAACTCCTTGTGCCATTCCACGTTTGTTTTCAACTTTTTCGCAACAACAGTTTTGGACACAAACTTACTGGAAAGAGTATTTCAAGAAATCAAAAATCTTGTTGACTAATGACAGAATCGCACTTTTTGTCACAACTTTGCTTGAAACCTGAATACTACTCCTTCTTATCTTACAACATTCCTAGAACCGGAGTTAGGCTAACCTTTTTATTTTCCTACTCCAGAGGAGTTTGCTCCCACTCTTTGAAATTCATTTTTGAAGAAATTAGCAAATTTCTTGCATCTCGGATAAAATTTTGTAATTCTGGCTTGCTATTTACTGAAGAAACACAATTATCAACATAGAAAGATTTTGTCAGTTTTATTGCTGCTTTTTTCTTCTCCTGCGTAGAATTCTCCAAATAATAATTTAAGACTGCATCAAGAAGGAACGGACTAAAAGTGACTCCAAACAGTGACGAAAAACTTTAAACGTCCTTTGAGCCAAATTCTCATACCACAGGAATCTCAAAAAGACACGCTCCCTCTTTTTCATTGAAATTTGTAGAAATGCTTTTTTAATATTCGCAATCACTCCAATTTGTTTTTTTCGAAATCTGTTCAACACCGATGGGATCAACTCAATGAAATTTAGATGCCCTTTAATCCATAACAAATAAACCTCGTACTTCATTTCTACATTTCTCCTAAAATAATCAAGAGCGGAAATTTCTACGTGTTTCTTCGACTTACGTCCTATTGGGTCTATTATTCCAATTGAATCAAGTTTCCAGAGATTTGCAATTAATTCTTTCAGGGAAAAATGTGAAATTATCATCAATCAACAATTATTTCCATTCCTTAGCTGACCCGTAACTTTTACCACAACAATCCAACCTAATCTTGTCTTTACGGTCACTAAATCAGACTTAAATTATTGAACTTTACTAGTAAGCAGGCAAATGCTGCATGTCTAAAACTGACCTCCTTAGAATGTTGGAATTCTGGGAACCAGTATCAATTATCACTCTTACATTCCGCTATTCCTTCATTCTTCGACTTTACAATCAATGTTTGAAGTACAACTTTTGGAGAACAGGATTGACTTGTCAAAGTTGTGTCCTTTACCTTTGTCTTCTGTTCATTTTTCTTTTTATTGACAGCAAGACATATGATTACGTTTCCACAAGTCATACGTTTCAAATTGGACTTGCATAAACGCACACGATGACCAGGTTTAAAACACAAAAATGACACTTTTTGTCTCATGAGACTTTTCACAAAATACTATTGTCGCCTCTTCCCTACCTAGAAAACAAATCTGTTGCTGTGAGTCGTCCGTCCATCCACTTTTTTTCTCTTTATCTTGACTTTGGCTATTATCCACCCCAAATCCAGTTCGTGCCAGAAATATTCTTTCTTCTCCCTCAACTTTACATTTTAGGAAATCCAGAAATAGGAATGTTTACAAAAAATGAAAACCTGTAGAAATATTATGATGACGTCTAAAATAGTCTTAAAATTAAATATATAAAATAAATTTTAAGGAACATGCAGTTTCTTGTTATGTAGTAAAACTTACCAAAAGTATCGACATTTATTCAAATACACAGAACACTCTTTCATTGGCTTGACGTCACAATATTTATCGTGAATATAGCGTCAAGTACTGTATTGCAATTTGTTGAAAATATTTTAGCAAAGCAGAATCTATTTATATTAATAACCCCCCAAATGTTTAAAAAATTTTCTTATGTAGTTTTGCGTATAACCATAGCCGGCGTTCCCGATCGGACACACTGTACACCATCAGTTTCTTCGAAGCAAAACCAAAAATACTAAGAAAATTTTACAACAATGCGAATTTGAGAAATGGTGTAATTACCTATCAAAACAAAAAAATGAGTAAATTTATTTAAAGAATGTCCTGCAGTTAATAACAGTATACAGAGTGGCACAAACTTCTGACATCGGAGGATAACTAAGTTAATAAAATAGATATAATTTCAAAATTTGTCACATTTAGTACAGTTACTGAGTACACATTTTAAAAATATTTTTAATTATACAGTGTGTTCCAAAGAGTCGTGGCAGCATAAACTGAAATTTTTTTAAATAGAACACACTATATTTTCTTTGAGGTTCAAAAAGATCTCATCAAAAGAGTTAAAAAATATAGCATGTCAATATAATTTACAGGGTATTTTAAAAGATATAGGTAATTATCAGTAAAAATGACACATACGTTAACGTTCTGCTATAAAGTTACTTCAAATAATTTAATATGTATTTCTTTTAACATGCTATTTTATGTCATCTATGGCTATATTAACAAGATATCAAGGCAACCACCCGTCCAATTTTTATGAAACTTTGTACATGGACCTTATTTATAATTTTGTAGATTTGATTAGATTTTGGGCCGTTAACCTACACAGATTTTAGAACTTTGAAATATTTAAGAAATATTCATTTTACACATTTTTATTTCAAATAAATTGTCCTCCGATGTCAGAAGTTTGCGCTACTTTGTATATAATAAAACTGTCCTTACCTCTACTGAATGGACAGCTATTTAAAAATGGTAGAAAATGTTGCTCCAGTAAGAGTCATTCCTGGAAGGATTTTATACAACACAAACCGTTGCAGATATTGTAACAAGATCAAAACCTTTACACATGTTCTTTTACAGTGTAATGCTAGACACCACTGTATACCTTCAACAATTTCTGTCTCTCTACGCGAACAACACAAGTGCGAGTTCCTGACGTTAAATCATGACGAAAAGTCCATGTAAACATATAAATGCTTCGTTTTTGTTATACAGAGTGTTAAAGTTAAGACAAAAATTTTGATTTTTTTAAACTTTTAGAAAACGGTGATTTGGAGCTTTTTTTTAATTATATGATAGACTACAAACCCATGCCAAAACAAACACATGCTGACCGACCCCCAATTGTAAAATCTACGGTAAATAAATTAGTTGGCAAGTTTACAGAAACTAGGTCTGTAAGACATAATGCTGACGAACAAGAAATTGTAAGATCTACGGTTAGTAAATTAGTTGTCAAATTTACAGTAACTGGGTGTGTAAGAAATAATAACATCCTGCTGAACTTTTCTGGTTTTTATTTTTAAAATTAATATATACAACTTTTCAGTTGCTATACTATCTGCAATCGTCATCAGGTAAATACTAACACACTTAGAATCTACTAAAACTTATATATTGAAGCGGCTGCTCTGTGTTTGTGTTAATAAAGTTTTCTTCCATCCATAGTGATTGATTTGTGAACGAATAAGCGCGAAACTGGCTCGTTTCAGTATCTCAAGTGCTCCTGTACCTGGTATCGGTGATTTCACTTGGAAGTCATTTGGAATGACTTGGTCTTCTCTTGCCCTCCGCAAAAACTGTATGTGTCTCTTCCGTCGTAATTTTGATCATCGTCTTCTTGTAGTCTCAAAATTTGTTGCTGTTTCCGAGTCCATACCGGTCTTCCAAGCTTTGTTTGAATAAATTAAACAATATTGTTTGATGTGAAGTAATAACATCCTGCTCAACCTTTATTGTTTTTATTTTTAAAATACCCAATTCACTGCTCAGCATTCCATACGTCAAAGGTTTATCAAAATCAATAAAACGCATAGAAAAGTTACACTTAAATACGGTGTTCAGATTTTCAACCACCAATAGAAGTATAATTTCCAACACGAATGTGGCCAGTGGGGGAATTCAAAAGACCTCTGGACGTCAGAATGAAAGAACAAAAAATTTAAACAAGCAGCATTCATCATTAACAATAACAAGGACATCTTCAGCCAAGTAAGTGTCGAGATATTAGAAATAGTTTAAAAAACCATTCAAAATCACAAAATAAAAATGAATTAATGCTTAAGAAGTGAGGGATTAAAATATGTAAAATATACAGGCTATTTTATTTAAAATAACGAACTTAATAGTCACATTTGGTATTACCTGAAGTAATACTATGTTCGAAGTATTATTCTTAGAAACAACACTGCGGAAAACTCTGAAATATAAATTTTCAAACTTCTTTCTTTATTAGTTTAGACGTGAAATTCCGATCCTGCACTAATGGGCCACCCTGTAATATGTGGAAGCATGTTGCAGTTTTATGAATAATTAATGTTACACTGCGATAAAAATCAAAATTCTCTAAGCAACAAACATTTTTCTGACGGGTCTACATTTTGTTTCAATAGCTTTTATCGCCAAAATTGTAGATAAATATATTATATAGAGTGGTGCTTTTGAAAACAAGTCAGGGTTAATGGTTTTGGTATGAAAATGGAGCTAAAATTAGTCCGTATAGCTGTTGCTATTAGAAGTCAGCTGAATTTCACGTTGTTTTCAAAAATTTGTCAATAAAACCAAAGTAAAATAGTGTTGGGTTGCCTAAACAATCAACAGTTCTACGTTTTGACAATAAAGTCATTAATAAGCAAATAAAAGCTTTATTCCCAAGGAACAGCTCCTGAATGATATTAGAACTAAATTAAATACGAAGGTTATAATAAATAAACATCAAAAATTACTAATTTTTATTGATGAATTTTCAAAAAGACCTTGTAATTCAGCTGAATTCTGATAGCTGCGTTTTTGATACCAAAACTATTTTTGTTACTTGAAAGGGCAAGCAGAAATTTGAAAAAAAGCAGTTCACAGTGCTAAATCCCTATGATCCGTTTTCAAAAGCACCACCCTGTATAGATATACATATTATAAAATACGGCTGATAATCCAAACAAATTACCTTACATTAAAAAGACAAAAGCAGGCTTTGGAAAACAAATGTGTGTTTATTGAACAATTAAATGACTTAGAGTGTTAAATAATATATCTAGTTGCTTAGTACACTGCGATCATTAAATGATGTCCATATGATACTACTTTGCGCCGTTGATATCAAATGTTTAATCTGTCATTGAAGTTAGCTAAAGTAAATGTCAAATAATGGCAAATGTTTTAATTAAACTTTGTGTGTTATATATCCTCACACGTTCTATTTAATAAAATTTTGTCATTTTAAATTAACCTTAAATCAAGTCATAAATAATCAACAGGTTGTGCATCTAACTTCAGTAGGAATTTTAAAGATAATGGAAGCAAATATAGATAAATTGGGAATTGAAAGTAGTTTTTTGACATTATTAAATGATCTCCCGGTACTTACTATAAATGCTATGTACAGGTCTGTAATAGGAACTTTTTTATTAAACTGAAAAAATACGTAAATGGTAATTTATTTATTTATTCGTATGGTACATTTTAAATATTGTATTGTGATTAAGTGTTATGTATGGTGCCCCAGAAGATCAGTATAAACCTGTATAGTGTGATGAGGAAACTGTGCAATAGTAACAACCCGCAAAGTGTGATACTCCGATGAATTTGAAATGAAAAGGGCTTTTAGAATATGATGTCAAACAATAAAGCCGTATTTAAGAAACAAAAGTTGCTGATGGTTCCACAAAAACGAAACGTCGGATATAAAAATTTGTAACAAACAATATACAAAGTTGGTGTGCAAAGTGTCATTGTACTTCATGTAGTTCCACTATTAACGCTAGAAAAAAATAAAATGTAAAATCGAAAAATCAAAAATTTTCAAAATATCTCAAAAACGCATAAAATTTTCGAAGATGTTTAATTGCCATTTTTTTACCTTTGAGGGTGCACCTTTGTCCCGTTTAACCAAGTCTGTATCCGCTACCGTTTTGGTGATACTCATAGCGGTCCTCCTTATCTTGGACGCAGTGTATACCTTTTAATTTATATTAAGGTGTTTAATTGAAATTAAATGATTTCATTTATTACTCCACATCTTATGAAATTTTAACACCCTTTTTCACTTTTTTCGACGAATTAGAGTTAGTACGTTATAATAAAGCAAAAAAGTGTATGTCCCATAAAATATCAAGAAAATCACCTGTCCAATTTTTGTGAAAGTTTGAACATTGACCTTATTTATAATTTTGCAAATTTGATTAGACTTTGGACCAAAAGGGCCGTTTACCTACACAAATTTTAGATTATTTAAATATTTAGAGAAATATTCATTTTTTTGTTTTAAATAAAAGTTATTTATAATTTAATAAAACACATCTTTGTTTAAACCATTTTTTGATCCGATAAGTAATAACAACCACGTGACAATAATTGTTGTAACAATATCTCTACCAATATCAATTTTACAAAAAAAGTTAAGGGAAAAAAGTTGTTGGAAAACGGAATTTTATTTTGATTGTCGGAGTGACCTGGTGTTTACGGTAAACGCTTTTTTTGTTTTGTTGTTAGATTCGTTTAGTTGGTTCAGTGCAATTATTATTAAATTTTAATAATTTAAAGTTGAGTTTAGGTAGATCGCCCATTTTTTATGTGTGAACACATTAGAGACACTTTAAGCTCGGAAAGTAGCTTTTCAATCAGTTTCTACTTTGAAAAATCTTTATTTAACTCATCTGTTAACAGACAATTAATTATCGACAAAATATAAAAGTTTTCAAAAGCTTTGATAAGTATAGTACAATTTTCAAACAGTTTTCTAATTTAAGAAGTGTAGACCAGAATATTAAGTTTTGAGTGTTACTGAAATTTTTATTGTAAATCAAATGTATTTTTGTGATTATTTAGCTGCAAAATGTTTTTGCATTTATAACATTGTAATTGTTGAATTAAAGAGGAAATGGTTTTGAGAGGGTATTTAGTATTACTGACTAGCGCTACAATTTGACGAAGTTGCGCTTGTTTCTTTTCTTACAAAACTGAAACTAAAGTATTTGGTCAAATTTTCTTCAAATAGTAAAGATATCAAAACTTGATATTACTTGTAATAAAAGAATATGTCGGTATGATTTGGAAAAAATAAAAAGATGAAACTAAATTACCATAAATGATAAAAAATTGAAATTTATATTGTACAAGTCAATAATGGTATATTTTCTTTTTATGGTTGAGAATCGTAGGGAGGTAACTGTGTCAAGACAAAGTAAAAAATTGTGTTCAACTTAAATAAAATTGCGAAACACCCTTTTTCATATTTTTCGCAATAAGTTGTATGATATTAATGCTGATTTATGTACTGGAACAACTTTTAAAGTTTTAGGAAAGTCTATAAATTTTCTATAAAATAACATCTACCAAGTAATTAAATTAACTCATTTTTTTGACATAGCAAATGGATTAATCCGATACATTTATGTACATTTAAAGTTTGGTTGTAGGAGTTATTTTACATTTCTACGCATGTAAATAGGATTACCTGACTAAATTTAATATAGCTTCAGCGTGCGAGTGTGTAATTAAATTTTTTTGTAACATTTGGTACAAGGCATTAAAAATATGCAAATGTGTTTTTTCTAAACTCGCAAAATTTAGTGTACCAATTCGTTTAGAAAACGTGTACGTGTGTACATATTTAAATGTAAATGAACAATAACTTGTTTTATTGATAAATTACGAATACTTTAGTTAATTTAAGTCGTGTTTCGTGATCAGAATCTTCAATTGTACTTTTGAGTTTGCAAGTATAATGTTTAGCATACACTAATCTATTGCTTTTCTAAAAACGCGTTATGACATCATTAAACTTAATATTGCAGACGCTTTAAAGAAACACAAAAATGCCATTCTTATTTAATCTTAATCTTTTCTTGTTTTTGAGATTTTTATCGATAAACGAATTCAATCCCGTATGACCTACATGAAAATTATTAATTATATTAACATTTGTAGGTATTTGTAATTTTTTACGTAAAATTAATGATATTTCATTACATTTAAGAAAATCTGACCTTACTTGCACTGATAAATGTATATGAGCCCACCAAAGCGGTGTATTATAGCTAGTGCTTTTAGCAAAAATAATAATAAATTATTATTTGGCACTTTATATATACTGGAATGAATAATTGTTTATGAATGTGCCTTACGTTCGTTAGCACTGTAAATTTTATACTGAGCAAATTTTTAATATGCCCGGTATGAATTGTAAATCAATTATTTAATATTTTCATAAAATAACTAAAAAATCATTAGTATGAACGAGTATGATAATATTTTATTTAAGAAATCTATAAATCATTATATTTATTTATATGGTATAAATGTGCATAAATGCGCAGTTTAAGGTTGACCTATTGATTGCTAGCGTATGTAATCACTTTATTAAAACTCACAGAAAATTACGACTCGCAGTTTTTTGTGGTTATTTAAAAATGTTTTCTTCATACAAGAACAAAATTATAACACACAAAAAAATACAGTTTAATTTGGAAAGTTTTACAAAGAACTAAATTAATATTTGACTCATCCTATATATACATTGTAGTGGCAAAAAATCGATTAACCAATTAATCAAGTAATTGATTTTCGGTTTTTGAAAAAACTGAAACCGATTAATCGGTTAATCGATTTCTATAGTCATTTTAAATATATTTGTAATAGTAAAGTCGACTTTTAAAATTTATTTTAAAATCGGTTTTAAATCGATCTATAATCGGTTTTTAAGTCGATATTTAAAATTGTTTTTTAAGTCGATATTTAAGATCGGTTTTAAGTGAATTTCGGAAATCGCTTTTTAAAACCGATTTTAATAAACGGTTTTTAAAGTCGATTTTACGAATCGGATTGTAAAGACGACTTTATAAATGGGTTTTTTGAGTCGATTTTTTAAATTGATTCTTAAGCCGCGTCCAGACTATGTAACAAAACATGCTATACAACTTGTCAGAGAAACGAAAGGGAAAACACAATGTTCTATAACTTTTTTCTAGTTATATAGCAGGTTATATGTTATACAGCGGTTGTCGGTAAAGATCAAAGAAAGTTCCTACTCATCCATACTAGAAAACTTGTTATTGAAATCCAGTCGCGGCGCGGCATTCCGACTTCAGAGTATATTTCATTGCATTTTGCATTGAGCACTCTCGGTGGACGACGTGTGTGTGACTTTCTACGAACATGGAGTAGACTAGAGAAATGACCTCTAATATCATAGCTCAGTTTCGCAAGAAACGAGTCTTATGGGACCCCACCTACATGGATTTTAAAAATCGAAATAAAAAGCAAGATGCGTGGAATGAGCTTGGTAAGAAGAAGTGATAGAACTTTCTGATGATACTTTGGTGCGTTTGAAAGAGTTTTGGAAATTCAAATGCACGATGTTGAACAAAGTTAATCTGAACTTCATTTTGTTCAATTCGTTCGGTACGTCACGTGACCGATTGGAGATAAAACAACCCTTTCCGGCCTGTTCATTGGTGTATTTTTAACATGTGACTCAGAAAAATATTGTTTGTTTTACCTCTAGTCTCGACGTAACACGCACCAAACCAATTGGCAAGAAATGTGCAGAAAAATGATATAAACTAAAAAAAATTTAACATAGGATGGTTTTTTTCAGCTGCAGATTTTCCGACTGATGTAGCTAAGGCCGAGAAAAAAATGCGCGCCCTGATTGGACAACTTGAACAAAAAAAAGAAAAGAGTAGCGATAGAGCACACGCTCATTATAAAACAAAATGGACTTATGTAAAAATGCTTCTTAAAGATAAAAATGAACCTCACCATTTCGTGGAAGGCGGTGTTGCTTCCCAAAACGAGAATAAGGACAGGGATAATGAAAATGCCGGAACAGAAGTAAGTAAACTGAAGTTTATAATGGTTTTGAAATCTACTCTTTATTTTGCCACAAAACCTCTCCAGCTTCACTTACAAAAAACAAAGCAAATTCTTCTCTGATTTGTTGACATATCACAATAGGTTTTCTAGGAACCTTTTTTAGTATTTGTAACAACTCTCTGGCAGACCCACGCTTCTTCAAGTGCCAGGTATTAGTTCCCCAGTAAGGTCATCTTCAGAGTTAAACGTTTCGAATGGACAGTAGGGTGATGACGATTGTCCTTTGCGCAAAAAATTGTGCAGATAACAGCAAGCTAAAACCACGTTTTTTGCTCTTACAGGCTCCAGAAGAATTGGTCGCCTTAACACTTTGAATACAACAGGCAAAATTCCGAATAAGTTTTCGACAACGCGTCTTGCTTTGCTATGCCTATAGTTATAGATTCGTTTAATTGAAGGTTTTTCTTGAGTTCCCGGGAATGGTGTCATGATATGTTGTTGCAAAGGGAACGCCTCATCAGTTAAAAATACAAAGGGTGTAGGCGTCGTCCTCCCTAACAAAACTTCCATTGGAGGCAAATTTAAAGAAAACTATTGTAGCCGTTGTTGTGGCAAATACTCCGCCGTCAGATAAGAGACCTTGGCAATCTACACTCACAAAGAGGAAGAAATAGTTAGCGTCAATTATAGCTAACAACACTATGCTAAAAAATCTGCCACAACAATTCGGATAATTCCACTTCTCATCAAAAATATTCACAACTCTCCGCCATTCCTCTCTATTTTCAGGCAACTGAAAAGAACATGAATTACTGAAACAGTTTGCTGATTGTGGGCTTATAATAGTTATTTATGTACTAAGGGCGTAAAAAGGTTTTATGGCGCGAAGCCTTATTCCTAACCCGAGGAGTAGCCGAGTGCTAGAAAAAAGCTGTAGGGCCATTAGAGCAAGTTACGCCCGCGATACATACAGTATTTTATGCACAGATCCAGTTTTCATTTCAAAAATATGATTGTGTAGAAAATGAAGTTAAGTTTATCAATAATGAAAAAGCGAAACCTAAATTTAGTATTTCGGTATATTTATATTAATAACACAATTAGAACAATTGGTCATATTTACATTTGGAAAGATAGTATATTGCGCTTGTAGTGGCAGTTAATCCGTCAGTATTATTTATATGTACATTACATTCAGGTACTATCTCAGGTGGCAAATGCACTTTACAAACTTCTGACGAGTGTTCTCCGCGAAAAACTTCTGTCGCAAGTCTTTACTTATTTGCAACTGAGTCGTCTACATATTGCTCAGCGACAGATGTGGATTTCCACCCTCCAATCTGTTTAACTCCTAATATATCTTCACCTGCATTTGCTAGCAAAGTAGCTGATGTTCGAAATGAATGTTCTGTGTACAATTCAGGGTTGGAAAGTTTTAGAAAAATGGCAATTTTTTTGGGTATTTCGCCTAAAGTATTTTTGCCCATCACTTGCTTGGTGCACTTTTCGTTTCTGTAAGATAGAAAAAATCGGCAAGATTCTGTATCCGCTGGGCAAAGATTAGCATATTTTTTGTATATTTCTAAAAGGCCGTTATTGATAACACTGAACATTCTATTTGATTTTGTTTTGGTGTCTCTTAATGTAATTAGCAACGACGATTGTAACTCCTGAATATCGTCTCTTTTGAGATTTGCAAGCTCTTGGCGTCGACATGCCCCTGACAACCCAAAAATTAAAGCAACCTAGAGAAAAAAATTTTATGAAAGACATTTTTAGCTGTACCTAAGTGTAGCGTTTACCTTATTTATCAAATGAATTTCATCTGATGCCTTATACAAAAAGGTTTTGACATTATTTTGAGTGAAAACTTTGGCTTTTTCAAAGAATTTGTTTTCAAAGTTGAAATAAAGAAACAAAACGTATATCCTGATTTTTGATAAAATGATATTTAACACCAAAACTGCATGCAAAGATGACTGAAGTAGTGGGAGTACCCCTGCAGCGTGCTTATATAAATCTCAATCTTCTCAAACGGCGCTAGCGGACGGGTACCCTACTACTCCGCCGTATGCTTACACTCGTTCATTTTCAGTCATCTTTGCGTGCATTTTTTGGGTGTTAAAAACAATTTTATCGAAAAATGAGAATATACGTTTTGTTCTTTTTTATTTCTACTTTACAATACTTTTTTATTTTTGACAATTGGATGATCACCCGAGCATTCAGCCTCAATTAAATATATTGCACATTGTAAATGTTTTCATAAATATGGAGAAGAAAGTATCAAAGTAGATTCTGAAGAGCTGCATTTATATACAACCGACCAATTTACTTTACTTAATTCAAATTTAAATTGAGATATGTTTCTTTCTGCTCAAGACTCGAATATAGCGTATTTCTAATTGCTTTTATCTGATTTGTACACAAATGACAGTATTTGATCAAAGTGGTCAGACATATTTGAGTTTCTTTTATATGTAACAAGTGTTACACCACAAAATTTGATAGACCAGATTTGTCGAAAACAAATATGCCGGGTAGCTAGCGGCATGGGGCGCGTTAGAAATTTGTCTCTCACTCACCTTTCGGAGGCTAAAAGTCCATCCCTTAAGTCACGATCGGTGTTGCCAAGCGCCACCCTAATCTTTTCTTTGTTTAAGCAAATGCTCACTCAAGACAAGGGAGAAAAGCAAACACTTGCAAAAATAAAAGAGAAAATTCACACTAACAGTTCTCTCTATTAACGTTAAAACAAAATACAAATAAGTACATAGAGTAATTCCCGGGGCCCTAAATCTAATTGCATACGTCGTCCCTAATTCTAAACAATCATGCATTACAGATTGGGGTCCATCCCAAATGGATCCGCCGATAAATTATTACAATATGTTTCACAACCTAACCTACTTACGCGATCAACCCAAATCCAAAATGCGGAAGTTGATCCATTTATTTCCAAAGTCATCCACCAGAAACCATAGGTTGTAATCCAAAGTCTCGTCTAACATGCCCATAGCTCGCATGTTCTTTAGTTAAAAGTTCGTGTGCACCAGATATTGCTCACCATCCCCAATGCGATTACTTGATTTCAACATTAATCAAACGTTATTCTCTTTCACGGCCACGAACGAGAGGTCCTTTTGTGGATACACATTAAACGTAATTTTTCACTCGCGCCTTCGAAGAGTTTTTGTATAATCTTGCATTATTCGGCGTTTAACAATACTTAGGCGGTTGTTTTAATTTTAATTAAACAACATAAATCCGCACAATTTGGTTACATTTCGCTCGGCGTGAGTCTACCTATCCACTAACTAAAAACTAACATCTGTTAAGAAAGCGTCACCCCTCTCATTGGTTTTTTTCCACACCACCATCGTTACAAAAAATTTACTGGGTTACAATTTTCTTAGAATTAACAAACGAAACCGCTTACCTAGAATTTTTAAACGTGGACGCAAAGCCGTGTATTATTTCTCTTTTGAACAAACATATCTTAATTTAACTGATAATGCCGGCACACACCGACCGTAATTTGTAGAAGAAAACAAAGAAACTCTTGATCAAGCAAATCTACACGCGAAATGTAAAATAGAATTTAAAGAAATCGACTGGTGAGAACTATGAAATCGGCATTTTCCACAACATCCTAATTGCTCAAACGTGACGATAACATCTTTTATAACTCTGAATTAAGAAAAATATCAAATGACTAAAAACAATATTCCAATAAACTTGACCCTGAAGTAGACGTGCACTACGTTATAACTATAGTCGAATTCAAATCAAAAGAGCATAAACGGACCAAAACAATCTGTGCTACAAAAAAAATAATTTTTTCCCAAAAAGAGGTGACACAAGTTTAAAGACATTGACATAATTATTGGCTTTATAATTTTAATCAGCGATAATGTCACTATTTAAATTTATAATGGTTTTTGGACGCCTTGTTATCAATTTCTACAGGTATAGACGAGATAACCATTTCTTGACTTTGGTCATTGTTGTTGTTATTTAGGTGCTTATTGTTAAATTACAAGTTATTTTTACTTACGTCCGAGTAAAGTTTTGGCACCTTTGGCTGTTTAATTGCCGTTTCTTTTTGAGTTCGACTACATGCTAGTGATGTGGTGTTGTTCATATGAAGTTTAAGAGATTTAACTTCTACATTTAAATCGGTTATTAGTTTATCTTTTGATTGCAATAATTCAGTTTGCAAGTTTATAATTTTTTCGTTGCTATTTAGAAGATTAATCCACAAGGTATTCATTTTTAGTACGTTCGAAATTTCGATGTCACTCAATGTATGATTTCTGTTGTCATTTAGAATTTCTTCTACTGACTTTTTACATCATCTACTTTTACAAAATTCTTCTTGTTAGGACAACTAATGTGATTAACTTTTTTACAATTTACACATTTAACTTTTTTGGTAACTGCAGATTTGGAGCAAACACAACACACGACAAATACCAAACAATCGAACTTTTGATAACTTAGACCACATGCCCGGCTGGAGTAGTTTTGACTTCTATGGCATTATTTGGAGAAATATATGTTCACCATGAACCTGTTTGAGGGTTGTTTCTTATGGTAAGTTCTCTATTTCTATTAGTCAAAGCTTTGGGCGAAAACGCAGGATCATCTAACACCCTTATACTATATGGATTGGTTTGTCTTAGCAAAATATTTGCTTCAAAATTTAGGAAAATCACTAAAACCTAAACATGCCAACTAGAATATATTTTGATTGTTTATAATTCAATAAAATCTACACTAGTAAATGTACCAAATGATTACTTAATACTTTACGTAGATAAAAATAGCTTTAAATCATTTTTTCATCTACATGAAAACTATAATCAATGCATTGATTTTTTTAATATGCTTTTTTAGATTCTTGACCTTCAAGCACTTTGTTAGTAAATAATGTCAATCAAACATTTAAATGTAAATATTTATATACTAAAAATATCTTACGAAAATATTTGTTAAATATTTTAAATTACTTTATAAACAATATTTTAAATAAATATCATATTTTAAATAAATATATTTAAAATATTTGAATTAAGTTTTCTAATAATATTTTCTGAACATTTTAAAATAATATTTATGCAACATTTGACAAAAGTATTTTCAAAAAACCACAAGAAACGTATGTTTTTATAATACTTTTAAAATATTTGTAAATAATACAATAATAACTATTAGATCAATTTACAACAAAATGAATACAATGAGTACGGTAATAGCAATTACAAAATAATTAAATACTTTTTGTTCATTATTGGTTGACCTGTTTTGTTTCCATCTGCTGGATTTTTTCCTACTTGCGATTTTGCTGTTGATAAAAACAAGGAAGGCAATTTTTTTATTTCCTGGTCCATTGGGAAACCGTTTTCTTGACGTTACTAAAAACCGAGCTTATTATAAGAGGCAGTGAAAAAATTCATACAGAAATTGTGTGTTAATTATCATAAATATTTAAGTAATATAATTACAGGATATCGGAAAAGTCAAAAACACGTATATAAATTTTATGATTTTGTATAGAATACTCTCTCTATGTTAGCAAAATAGATTTGTTTTTGTTTTTAAAAATATACAGAGTGTAGAACCAAAGCTCCCTCAAACCATAGGTCCTTTACCATAAAAGTTATCGAAAAAAGTCTAAGAGCAAAATTGTTTGCAATTATCATCGTTGGGTCATTAAAATATTTTTGGTCACAAGCGGCTGCCCTATTCCAGTGGGGTATCAAACTTATATTTTTTAAATGGAATATACCCTATATTTTATTGCAGATTTGAAAAGCACTCAAAGAGTACTTCGTTTTTATGTAACATGTTATACCCCTAACTTTAGCGGTTTTGCAGTTATAACCGCTTTTCCGAAAAGTTTGACTATTTATGGAAATTTTTTTCGAAAATTTCAAATTGCACCCCCCTAATAAAATTACAGCGTTGGATATCCAAAAATTCAAATTTTCTATTGGTACTACGAAAATACACATTCCCTAAACAATTTTACAGAAAAAACTTCAATAAATAAACGCCCATTTCCAAATACCTACAAGTGTGCCATAATAAAACAAAACATGTGCAGTTGTCAAAATACTTAAAAAGTTAAATTAAGACTCAACTGAAGACACCTTCTGTTCGTTTTTTAATGAAACGTTACTAAAATGCTCCCAACTCAAGAAAAAATGGTTGACATGGTTTATAGTCTGATAGGCAAGAAGAAAAGGGAAAGACCAAGACAAACGTGAGACAAACTAGTCAACAAGATTCTATAGAAAAGGGAATAGCAAAAGACAGAGTAAAATGGAAAAAGTTTGTAACATATTCAGTGAAATATAAATGTAAATTTATAATATTGAATGGTGATTTTCCAATGATTTTTGTTAATAAAAGCAAGGATTAACCTTGAAAAGTCTTCACAAAATTATTAAAAATTTATAGTGCCATCTATCCAGTATGTATATTACTACAACTAAAAACGTCAACTTATAGCACTCTGCTAACTATATTAAAATGTAAAATGATTGCTAACATTTATTAACGAAATATTTGCTCGATACAAAAATATTGTACAAATCTCTTGCGGGAAGATTATTCTAGCATTCGCGCTCATGTAGAAAAAAGTTCTTCCCAAACTTGATTGGTAAATAACTATTGTAAATGTCAACATTCCAACGTGTCATGTAAAAAACGTCTCTTGTAAAATTTCAATTTTCGGGATTTAATTGTTTTATTTAAGCAATAAGTTTAGTGGTGACTAGGAGCATATGTAAGTATAATAAGTGGGATCTAATTTTCTCCAAATAACCAGAATGTTAAAGAATGGCAGGAAATAATTTTCTTCAATTTTCCTATAATTCGTTCAGCGAACACACGGAATTAAGTCACACTCTTTTATTAATTTGTAATCATTTGAATCAATAAACGCAGAGACCACTTTACACTATGTAACTTTATATAAGCGCGAAAATTCAAAATTTTTATTCGTAATAAAGTAAACCAAATAAATTCAATAAATCATTGTTCTATAATCAATGAATAAATAGACATTTCCAATATTTGGTATGTATAACGATTGTCTCGTATTCTACATAACCCCACATAACCTAAAGTTGTGGTAACAACTTTGTTGCGCTGGTAATTTTTATAAAACACAACAAATAATTATGTGTATTTATGAAATAATTATTCTCAGTAAATTCTAGAAAAAATATAACGATATTCAATTATAGAAATTATAAATAAAAGATTTCCTCCAAGGAAACTTGATCCGGCAATGTCCCTAAGACACTTGCAGCGTTCCCTCGTTGGATTGCGATGCTGATTCTCTGCACAAAGAAAGTCTTTGCCCGTGGGTTACCGGAAATCTGTCGTAAAGAGTATCCTAACGTCTGAACGAAAGTTTTGGCTCCCTTCCTGAATGGTCCTAAAGTCTCCACAGCAAATGTGACGAAATGATGGCTATCAAGTAAATCTTTATGCTTGTTCCGTTTTGCGATTTTAGCAGCGGCACCTGTCGTTTTGAAGGTTCCTTCAATGTGTGAGGGGGCAAGAGTGTCTGTGCATGTCGAATCCCAAGCAAGCGATTTACCATTCATCCAAGGCACAACAGTAACTCCATCAAGTCTCCGTTCATTATCTAAAGTTAAACCTTGTGGTTCGAGAATAGCTGGAAACTTGGCTGAGTTGAGAACCCGTTTGATGATATCATTCAACATGTGTGTCGGGCATGACGTCCTAGACTGTAACGGCAGGATAAACCATGAATCCTATTGGAATGTACTGCTTCTTATAAAATGTAAATGAATAAATAAATGACGTAACGACTTCATATGTAAAATGTATTTATAAATTAAGTACTGAACTTTCAGAAGTAACAAAAGGAACAGTTATAAGTTATAAAATTCCCACAATTGCCTACCACCAAAGAGCAAAAGACGAAATCAAATTTCTTAAACTACAAATCTACATTACAAATTGAACAAACGTTTATACAAATTATTAAGCAATTGTATCACATAGGTACATTATGAGAGTTAATTCTTACTTTTAAAAAACAATTTTGTATCGTGTTATTTATATTTAACTTGATGAATCAGATTCAGATGAAGAAGAGTCATCACCCAAATGAATTATTAACGGTTCCACGATGATGTCCATTGCAATGTCGACCTGCCACATTTTTCCTCTTCACCTTGTGCATGACAAATGGCGTTTTTCCAATTGTCTGCAGAAACATTTTCTATAGCTTGTTGAAATAATTGGTGAAGATCTTTCATTTTAAATGTTGTATTGTTCCTTGCAACTTCTCTTTTTACTTGACCCCATATCAATTCGATAGGATTGAATTCGCAGTGGTAAGGAGGCAATCGCAAAACTGTAAAACCCTTTTCTTTAGCCATTTCATCAACCATATATTTTGGTATAACTGCAGCCTCTCTAACAAGATGCAAAAGTTGAGCTTTTACCATGTCTAGAAGGTACACAATCGATTGACTTTCTAACCAGGTTTGTATATCTGCTTTTTTTGTGCAAGAATTGGGAATCTTCTCGGTTTTTCGGCTGTGATAAGAAGCATTGTCCATCACAATCACAGAATTTGCCATTAAACCGCCTAGAATTTGTGAAAACCAGTTTTCGAAAACTTCCCCGGTCATCTCTTCATGATAATCTCTAGTTTTCTTCAATTCAAAACAAAGCAAACCATTTTCAACAAATCCATCTTCAGATCCTATGTGCAGTATTATAAAACGATTTCCCTTGCCTGAAGGGTCTTTTAATCCCGTTGTTAATCCTTCGATGAAAGCCTGCCTTGGGATGACAATCCATACTTTACTTACTGTATGGCCAGCGTTCACCCAAGTTTTATCTAAGAAGTACAATTTTTTCCCATTTTCTCTGTGTTTTCGAATTTCTCACAAAAAACGTCGCCTCCATGCAATTATCTCGGTTTTTTCTTTAAGAACACTATTGCGTGATCTTTTTGTAAACCTGTAACATCAATATGAAGAAGGATAAATAATCAATTTATTTACTTACCGAAATCCAATTTCCTTCATTAATTTACTCAAAGTAGTTCGTTTAAATTGCGGTAAATCTTCATTTTTCTGTAATGCTGCCAACAATTTGTTCAGAGTTGGTGGATCGTTTTTCTCAAAAAAAGAATGAATTAAACGCCAAAGAGCAGTTTTGGTTCTATCATCAATGTTATCTAAAATTGCTCGTGGTCTACGATAAATTTTTGGTGCCTGAAGTTCGTGTTTTCTTGGTATTCGTGGAGAATTTTAAATACACTTGAAACACTAATACCTAAATTGTAATCGTTAGATAAGTTTTTAATAACACCTTATAAAATATCTGCTACTTTTGCAGTAAACTCAACAAGTTGCGTTTTAGAGTTATCAGGGTGCTCTTAACTGCTAGCCTAAAAGATATTAACAATGCATTCCTTGTCGTCAACCGAAAATGATTGGGCTGTTCGTTTCTTCGGTAGAGAAAGGGTCGCAGCTTGATTTATAATTAATTGAAATTAATTATAACCTAAAAATAAAAATTTTGTTTATTTGATCAATAATGAATCATTTCTCTACGTACCTGAATATAAACACAAATGTACAGCAAAGTATTGAAAATACTGTTTGTAAATGGAATAGGAAACGAGAGCAAACTACTGATATGAACCAAAACCAATGTGAAAACCAAAATGTCAAAAAAGCGCAGGAACGTAGTGTTGGTTGTAATACTGACTGTAAAATTTAAACAAATAAAATAATTTTATTTAAATTTAGCGCGGATTTGTAGAGAGTGGTTCAACTCCGTGTGGTCGGTGAATGAATTATAGTGAAGTTGATAGAAACGTGTTGTACGGTACGATCATCCAAACAACAAATGTGCCATTAACATACCTAAACCAATATATCTAGTGAAGGTTTTGACGACTAAGTTCCTAAGGAAATAATGTTAAAAAACTTTTGGAATAGGTCAAAGAGGTACCTACTACTTGACCTTGTGATTCAATTTAAAACCTCACCACTTATAATTTGGGAGGTAACTGCTGCTAAAGTCTGTATACTATTGGCGCGGAGTAATAAATCATAATTGCTTGAAATAATTCTTTATTTTCTTGTGAAAGCGGTATTTCTACGGTTAAGTAAAAACCAATAAATTCTAACCAAAATACGATCATTGTGCCGCTCTTGCAGCATATCGACCCATTTAGGGTCCAAGAACAATAGTTAAAATTGTGTAAACACGTTGCCATCAGCCCAGGTACTGACGAAACGAGAATCATAGCCGTAGATGTGGGTATTATACCAAGATACAAAAATAATGGTATATAATACGTAAGAAGTAAAATTTGTAATGTGATCTACTATACAAATAAAATAAATAACATATAAATAATATATGACATAAATATAAAATAAAATAGTAATGCAGTACATTTATTACAATTACAATTAATTTGGGGACAATTAAAATTGAAACAATAAAAGAAACCACATAATAATTCATATCAAGGTAGATTTTACTATTATAATATATTTACCTACTAAAAATATGATTTTGTAAACGTATCAGGTACCTACGCCACTGCAATACGGGAGATTCGATAATTCCGACAGGTTTATTACTCCGCGCCAATAGTATACTGACTATATCAGAACAAAATGTCAAATCTTTTGTTCACGAAATTTTAAACGAGTATGATTTTGGGTAAAGCTTAGTATTTTTATTTATTCACTTAAGAAAATTAAACCAAACAAAATGCTACCTAAAACACTTATAGAAAAACTAGCTATTACTGAAGTAAATAAATAAAATGTTTTAAAATGTAACATGTTTGCTTATTTGTTAAAAAAACAATATCGTGCGAAGTTCAAAGCTTTTTAATAATTCATACTACATGAAAAAATTTTATAATGCTGTGTAAGAGACATTTGAAGATAAAAAAAGAATTTTAAAATTAATGTTTCAAACTTATGCGTGGAATATTTTAAGGTGTCCTACATTAAAGTATCTTATACAAACGCAAGATAGATTGCTTTTGTTTATTATAAGTCAGAAATATTTATCTAAGACGGTGGGGTTTTGTTATACCCCTACTTTCTTCAATTGAAAATTGCTAACACATCAACTGGAAAATAAATAATAGTTCAATTTGCTTGCTTTAACTAAGGTGGATCACTGGGACATACATGTTAATTGCACAAATTGCTGTTAGTAGAGAATAATTAATAGCATTACTAATGCCTGTTTTACATTTTCTTTTTAACTAAATTTGCTCTTACAAAATAAACTTTAAAGCTCATTTTCCTCTCAGCTGCTTTATTTAAAATCGGCTTCAGATCATTTCATTTTTGCTGAAGTGTTTTAATGCTTTTAACATTAGTTTAATATGACTATTTATTTAGGTTTCTCGTTCCTACTTAAATTGTTGCACTGAGTTTCTAAATAATATATTAGCGTGAATAGATGTTACTAAACATTATAAATGTAACAAATTCAAAAAAATCAGTAGTATTATTAGTAATATTTTTTCATCTTCATTCTTTCTTTCAGTAACACTAACTAAAAGTCAAAACAATAAAATTTGTGGTTTCAATGAAGACTAATTTAATTCCTAAGTTGTACATTTGCTGTAATTTTTAAGTTTTCTAATTAAGGCTTAAGGCAAAAACGCTAATAATAATAATAATATTAATAAATAACTTTGGTATATTCTTAATACACTCTTTATATCTATTATTATTACCATACAAATAAATAAATAAATAAATAAATAAATAAAATCTTAAATGACGAAAAGTTCAACTTCTTAGTGAATATACTTCAGTATCCGCACTGACAGGTGTTTGTCGTGTTTTGTAGCAACTAACACCGCCAAAGGTTTAGTTTCCAACAGCAACAAATAGTTTAAATAATTTGCTTTGAAGTAGAACTACTGTGTCTTTGTCGTTGAAGCTAGAAGTAGTTTTAAATTAAAATGAATTGAAATCGTACCCAAATTACCCATTGTGTCATGCTTGCTAAATAAAAGGTTAATGGAGTATTATTCTAGCCGCAGAAACTTTAAACATTTGCTATGAAAAATTTTAAACTTGTAATTAACAACAATCAACTTCAACTAACACAAAATTTACGTAATTATACTTTAAGGATAAATTATTTTAAAACACTGCACTTTATGTAAAACCAGTAGTAAAGTTAACTAAAATGTGCTGTTGTATTTCTGAAGGTGCGTATCCATTTGTAACAAACGGTGTATTGCTGCATTTTATCCGTAACCAATTTGACACGCCGAACCACCATTTGTCGGGTTTTCGCCGCCGCACAGTGGAGTATGAGCCAAAAACCTGGCCAAACCTGCAAAATTTAAAATTTGCTCAACATTAATTGTAAAATGTATAGCGTCAATAAAACACAGATTTCTTTGTGGGTGAATGTGCTTTTTACTACATTTACTTTATTTAAGTTCAAATACATACAGGGTGGCCCATCAATGCGAAGAAGGTGGATATCGCGGAAAATATAGTGGTTAGAAAAAAACTTTTAAATTGAAAGAAGTGCAAATGAATGAGCTGCAGATTTTAAAATTATTTTCGTTTATACAGGGTGTTTCATAAAAGTGCGACATACCAAAGTTACGTTTTTTTAAATAGTATTACCCAATTTTTATTACAAATTTGGATTCCTTGAAAAATTCTAATGTAACTTCATGCATTATACATAGTGTTTAAAATGGAGGGTTTTGCATTATTTCAGTTTTTCCGGAGAAATTAACTTTTAAAAAAAATTGAATAACCCAGTTATCCTGAAATTTATCCTTCTGCGATTTCGTAGCTTTATTATGCATTACATGTGCTAACTAAAGCTAATTGTTTACCTTTCTCACCTTTCTAAGTTTTAAGTAATGAATTATTTAAGTTGAACTCCCTAAATGGATTGATAACTTGATTTTTTCAAATGGCACTACCTACTCTTTTATGTGCCGTTGAAAATGGAATTTCATAAGCATTCTAATAATAAGGTTGTAGGTATCTAACTCTTACGGATTTTTGCGGATTTTTGAGTAAGTGTTAGATACCTACAATCTCATCATTAGAAAGCTTATGAGATTCTACGTTCAACGGCACATAAAAATTTACGCAGTGTCGTTTGAAAAAATCAAGTTATCCATGAATTTAGCGAGTTCAATTTAAATAACTGATTACTCAAAACCAAGAGAGGTTGGAAAGGAGACCAACCAGCTGTATTTAGCACATGTAATGCATATTAAAGCTGCAAAATCGCAGTTAGATAAATTCCAGGATAACTGAGTGAAATTTCCTGCATGAGCACTTTGTTTGCAGCACGACCGAAGGGAGTGCTGCATTAGTGCGAATGCGGGAAATTTCTTCCCGAAAGAGTTAGGTATAGCATTTTTTGTAACCAATATAACTTAAAAAAATTAAATTAAAAGTGCTTTTGGTAATTTTTCACTTTTACTGATTTTGGATTGGTAACAATGCGGCGCATATTACTAGATTTTTCAAATTTGAAATATTTCATTTAAACAAAAAAAATTGATTTGCCATTTTCAACATCATCGTTTCGTTCAGTTTATTCCCAATTTTTCAATGATAAGCGAGTCTGAAGAAGAGATTTTAACACCCCCTGAAGTTAGAGACTCTGCTAATAAAGCGATTTTAAGTTTACTTCCTGATAAAAGTAGACTAAGATGTGAAGCGACGTACAGGAAGTTTATGGATTGGTGCAAGAAAGGAGGTATAAAAACAGTATCAGAAAATTGCATGTTGGCTTATATTGAACAGCATCAAAGCCACAATTCAATTTGGTCGATATACAATTCCATGTTGAAACTGTGCTTAATAATACATCATAACACTGACATTTCTAAATATGCCAAATTAGTTGCATTTTTAAAGAGAAGAACTCAAAATTACAAACCAAAGAAGTCTGCTATTCTTAATGACAACCAAATAGCAAAATTTTTAGATGAAGCACCAGACTGCACTTACCTAATGATAAAGGTACAAAATCAAAATTAAGGATAAACAAATTTTATTGACATTTTTAACATTTTTGTAAGTAGCATTCATCTTAGGTGTTTCTAGAGCGTTGAGGCGCGAGGAAATCTGCAAAATAAAGATATGTGACATCGAATTTCGTAGTGATGTAGTGGTAATTTCCGTCCAAGAAACGAAAACAGGCGTCCCAAGAAAATTTGCTGTGACTCATGTTTCATGGCTCAAAAAAATAAAAAAATATAACAATGTAAGAAAATTAAATCAACAACGTTTTCTCATGACGTACATAAATGGAAAATGCATAAATACTATTGGGAAAGTTTCTATGAAAATTACCCAATTTCTCAGACTTCCAGAGCCATGGACATTCACTGGCCACTGTTTTCGGAGGAGCTCTGCCACATTGTTAGCAAATAGAGGCAAAAGCTTGGTGGGCATTAAACAACATGGAGGATGGAAGTCTTCTACAGTATGTAAATCTTACATTCAAGATTCATTACTCAATAAAATTGAAATAGCAAAAAAAAATCCAACTAACACAATCATTGGACTCATCGACAGATGTTAACCAGCTCTTCACATCAAGTACAGTTTTTCAGATTGAAGGGACAAAGGAAACTTCTATTACTCAGTAGAACATTGAAGAAGTTCCTAGAATAGAGATGAAACAGTGCAGTAACTGCACTATAAATGTGCGAGCCTTTATAATTGTCATCTATTTCGCCTAAAAACCAATAATTTATTATTTCCAATGTAATTTCCATTTAATTACGTACCTTTTTGAGTTGTGCTCTTGTTCTCCGCAATAAAAACATTTCTTTCTTGTGTTAATATGTGGGTTGGGAGATAATTGGGGCTCATCGCGATGAACTTTGTAAAATGAAACCCGCTGATATTGACTTCCAAAAGGATGTCTTAGTAATATCTATTTCAAAAACAAAAACAAGCGTTCTAAAACATTTGCTGTTACTCATATGCCATGGATCGACAAACTGCAAAAATATAAAGATTTTTGAAAATCTAATAATTAACGGTTTTTCTTTACATACACCAATGGAAAATGTGTTAATACTCCCGTGGGGGTAAACACTATTGGCAAAATCCCAATGAAAGTTGCAGAATTCCTCAGACTTCCAGAACCTTAGACCTTTACTGGTCATTGCTTTCATAGAAGTTCGGCCACGTTGTTGTCCAATTGTGGTGAAGGTTTGGTTGGTATCAAACAACATGGAGGATAGAAAACAGTGTGTGAATCGTATATTCATCAGGATTCACTACGAAACAGAATTCAAATTACCAACAAAATTAAACCAAGTCAATCAACACACTTGTTAACTGACGAGCCATCAACATCTTGATTCTATAAATTTGTTGACATAGAAGGCCCCAACAAATATTCCATTACCACAGAATTCCATTACCGTAGTTGAAATTAAAGAATGTACCAAAAACATTGATTACTCGTAATATTCTTAGTTAATTAGTTAGTATCTTTGTAGATTGTTTAGTTTCGTTACATAATAAAATTCAAGGAACGACTCATTTCTATTTGTCGGGTTATGATCTGTTTACAAAAACCAGTTACCATTTCACTACTTACTTTCTTTGTGTCTAAAGGCTGAAAGTAAATGTATTTAATAAGCTTCGTCATAATCAAAAAAATAAAAAAAAAGGTAATAATTTAAGAAAAACCAAAGCTTTGTGTTTAGTATTAATTACGTTTTAGAATTGTGTTCTTTATCCCAAAGATTACTTTTTCCTAAAAAGACATTTTTTGTAGTGTTGATAAATAATTTGTAGACAGCAGGACGATACCAACCTAACAAAAATTTCCCTATTCCCTCTAAACTATTATTATTCCCGTGCATCGAGAATAACCGGGAAATCAGTAATCTTAGGCTATAAGTACAAAACGATTTTATTGTCTCTCAGAGTATTCCCGCGTGATATCTATACATTTTTTCAACATCAAACTATTGTAAAGCATTTCTTTCATTTCGAAAAAGATCCTTTTTCTCTTAAAAGGTCACTATAGAGATATTGATTTAACAGTTTTATATATATGAACTGTTTCAATATGATTCTTTAAAACTCTCTTCTTTGCGTTTTTCTTCAAATTTAAATTTAAATTTCTCTTAGTCACCCTCTTGTGGGCTCTTATAAGAAGAACCACCATCAAACGTCTCTGAAAGAAGAAGTTGTAGGGTCTTGCTCTATATGGTTTGGTCGCTTTCCATGGCCTTTGTGTAGAGCAACTTATAAAAAGATGAATGTTTAAAAGAAGCCTATTCAGGAATCTTTGTTACAAACTTCTCTATTGAATTTTTTTGAGTACTTTGTACGGTACAATCTAAAGATTTCGTTTCTGGCTTCAGCAGCTTCTTTTCATAGCTGACCAATTGGTAAAATTGCTTGCTTAATTACAGCGGCCTTGTGAATCCAAAATTTTGGGCATTGTTGGAGTCATGGAGTGCCAATTGTATTGAACATTTTTTCATCAACGTGTTGTTTCCAATATAGACCCGATTAGTGTGACGTCACGTACAAACCGCTAAATTCAAAATTCGGTACTTTGCAAAATTTGGACGAAAAAGTGAACCTTAAGTACAAGGACTTAAGGGTTATATTCAAATAGATCAATAGAAAATGGTTGGTTTTTCAATATATACCCATAAATAAGAGAAATCGTTGTCATATTCACTAATTCTGAACCTTTACCTTTCATCTAGTATCAATATTACTTTTTCAAATAGCATATTTTTATTATAAAAAAAATTAATTTTTATACTACAAATACATGCGCAGAAATCAGCTGGAGGAAACAGTAATTTTAGAAATACGCACCGGGTTAACCATAACCTAATTACTATGAAGTACTATTAAATTAAACTATAAATTACGTATTATAAAGAACAAACTAATGAAGTAAACGAGTAAATAAGCTAATAAAGAAACAAGAGTAACGCCAGGAACAACAAAGGAAAACCGCAATTACAAAGTATAAGGTTAACCCGGTGCGTATTTCTAATATTACTGTTTCCGCCAGCTGATTTTCTGCGCATGTATTTGTAGTATATAAGTTAACTTTAATTTATAATAAAAATATGCTATTTGAAAATGTAATATTGATACTAGATGAAAGATAAAGGTTCAGAATTAATGAATATGACAACGATTTCTCTTATTTATGCGTGTATATTGAAAAACCAACCAACCTATTTTATTATCACCCTTAAGTCCATGTACTTAAGGTTCACTTTTTCGACCACAGTTTTGCCAAGTACCGAATTTTGAATTTAGCGGTTTAATTTGACGTCACCACTGATCGGATCTATTACTGCCAACCTTTTAATTAGATCTACATCTACTTCAGTGATTTGTGAGGCTGTTTCTGGATCTGAAATGAATTGTCTTGCTGTGTTCCCATCATTTGATGATCCAAACCCTTGCATTGGAATATCAACAAGCAATTCCAATTTGTCTTTGAACTGTATTTAAATATTCTTTTAGTGTCTACTACAATTTTTTTCTCTTCTTCACTTCTCTCCGTCACTTCTGAATTGGGATTCTGTATAATAAATAAAGTATTGACTCAAAGAATCGTATGAGTGTATAAAGTTAACAGACCAAACTTCAAAGTATCAGGTTTTTTGGAAAATTTGATCTAAAATATTAAAATTGTTTAATGTAAGTCCACAGATGTAACAGCTCATTGTTGATGTTGTCCCTGTTGCAGCATTGCAGACTTTTCGTCAACTATTGTCAGTAGCGTAGAGTGTTTAATCTTTAGTACTCAACATTTATGTTTTGTTCGATATGTTTATTTGATATGATAATCGTGAAGCAGTGTGATCTAATAAAACTTGCAATTTAACTTCAGCTAATGTCTCAGGGACTACAATCAGATAAAATTGTGTTTACGATTTTTTCAATAATAAATAGCAAGGGTATATCGTGTGTCTCTGGCAAGACGCAACGCAGGAATTTCACTATAGAAAAAAATTCAATTGATCCACTAAGGTTATGAAATTTTTGTATATTGTAATATTCTCTAATTTAATTTTTGAAAATGAGTGTGTATACAACTCTAAGAAAGTTTACATGGTTAAGGGGGTATACAGAGGTGAAAGCTATAGAAACACTCTTTGCTTTGTTTGCTAAGCAATTTTTCCGGATCAGCAGGAAACCGCAGTGTAACAAACATTTAGATTTTTGTTAAGATTGTCATTTTCTATTTTTGTAGACCTAGATCCGATATTGTGTTTGATAAGGGATTCCTACATGGAAAGGTTTGAGTATAAACTGGATTTTTATATATAAAATAACTGGAATTTGTTATAAAGTTATTATCTCTAAATATGTTTTAGGTATGGTATATTTTTCAATTTTTTCAATAAAAATTATTGATTCGATGGTTAAATCAGTTGGAATATTTGTATATAAGATACTACATTAATTCAAAAAATTTTATGATCTTTAGGTACTGAAATATGATTTATAATTTTTTAAAAGTCAAGAATCTTTGAGGCTGTATTTATTTTTAGTAGTGATATTTTGAGTATGTTTGAAATATATTTCAATAGTTTGTAAGTAGGACTATTATACGATGTTTACATAAACAAAATTACCTATTAAGACCAATTGTTGCATCGTATAATAGTCCCACTTACAAACTATCTAAATATTTTTCAAACATACTCAAAAATATCACTACTAAAAATAAATACAGCCTCAAAGATTCTTGGACTTTTAAAAAAATTATAAATCATATTTCAGTACCTAAAAATCATAAAATTTTTTTCATTAGATGTAGTATCCTTATATACAAATATTCCAACTGATTTAGCCATCGAATCAATAATTTTTATTGGAAAAAATCGAAAAAATATACCGTAATACCTAAAACATATTTTATAGAGATAATAACTTTCATACTAAATTCCAGTTATTTCATATATAAAATCAAATTTATACTCAAACCTTTGATGTTGCCATGGGTCATCCCTTATCAAGCACAATATCGGATCTAGTTCTACAAAAAATAGAAAATTACAATCTTAACCAAAATTTAAATGTTTTATTATATAAAAGATATGTTGACGACATAATTATTGCACATAAAGACCAAATTAATAACATTTACAACAGATTTAATAATTGTCACCCCAGACTTAAATTCACAATAGAATTAGAAAATAACAAGAGAGCAATAAATTTTCTTGATCTAACATTACCAATCAATAATAAACAAAAATTAGAAACCAATTGGTATAGAAAAAATGTAAAAACTGAAGGTTTTTTTAAATTTCAATTCCTTTACTTCAAAAAATTACAAAATAAGTGTTATCAACTCATTGGTCGATACAGCAATAATTTTATCAGAAAAAAATATCACCATTTTAATATAAATTTAATTAAAAATATGTTAATAAAAAATATGTATCCTCTTAAATTCATAATAAAACATATAAATAACAGAATTTATAAAATTCAAAACAAAAAAGTAATAATTTTGGTTATATACCTTTACAACCCAACTTTTTAGGAAACGAATTCAATAATAACTTTACCTTTCAAAACTTACAAAAAAATTATGTTTCAATTCCATACATCCCAAAATTATCTAATAAAATCGAATCTGAACTTAAAAAATATAATATTTTTACCAGCTATAAAAATCATAATAATTTAAAAAAAAACTTGTTTAGCAATTTAAAAGATAAAACTGATACTTTACAACAAACAAAATTAATTTATAAAATAAATTGTCTAAACTGTGACAAATCATATATAGGCCAAACAAAATAATATTTATATAAACGAATTAATCAACATAAACTATAAATTAAAACAAAAAAAAATTCCCTAATAAACCTAACACTGCCCTATCTGACCATGCTGTTGAAAATTTTCATAATTTTGATTTTGAAAATCCTGTAATCATAGATAAAGAAAATAACTACTATAAAAGAGCCTTGCTAAAAATGATCCATATTAAAAAAAAACAACATAAAACTGTTAATTACAAAACATATATAGATAAACTTAATACCGTTTATCATAATCTTATTTGCTAACTCTTCATTAACAAAAAATGTTTTTCCTAATAAATTAAAATAAAAATTATTATTAATAAAATCCTTTAGATCCTATGAAATACTACATAATTGTCAACTATCAAAAAATTTCTAATCTACTAACTTCACTCTAATAAACGGCGTTATACCATTAACATTAATGTTAAAAATTTTTTTGCCTTTAAGAGTCCAATCTTTAAAATGAGTGTAATTAGAAAGAGGTGTTGAACCATTCCACCTCAATATATTTTTAACGACTTATGTAAAATATAATATAATTAAAACCATGTGAATTTCATAACATAAATACAGGTGCGTAGGAATTATGATTTTTTCGCTTACCTATTTTACTAACTATTTCTTTGTATTTTATTTTTAGATCATTATTGTAGTTGAAAAAGCAAACTAGATTTGCGAAACGTCTTGTTTAATGTAAATAAAAAAATTGTTGCTTCGAAGCAACAAGTTATATCGTACTGAAAGTGCCTACTGTTGTATCTTTTCACCTTCAAAAAATTTTACATAATTTTTGTACAACGTAAAATAAAATAACACACAACTAATAGAGATACGCAATAATGATATGAAATTTGTTAAGAATATTTGCTTCACCGATGAATGTTTGTTCAATCTCAATGTAGTTTGCGGTATCAGCATGATGGGTGTCTAGCACATAATGCAAATCAAATAAAACAACTTTTGAATGAAGCACATCTTAGAACCTGGATTAAAAAAGGTGAAGAAGTTACTTGGCCACCAAAATCACCAGGCTTGTCCCCCAACGACTTCTTTTTATGGCTTTACCTATCTTCGAAGGTTTATACCGACAAAACCCATGACACAATAGAGTCTTTAAAAGACAAAATTGTGGAAGTTTGCTTCAATATACCAGCAAATATGATTGCAAATGTGCAACGAAACTTCTATTTGGGGCACTGTTCAGCAGTAAATGGACAGCATTTTAACCAGTTGCTGTAAGCCAAGCACTTCTCATGTAATACCTATTACCTTTAACTTCTGTATATCCACAAACAAATCGGTCTCTTTAACGACCACTGACATTTATAGAAAAGAATTTTTAATACGATGCAATTAAAATCTAAAACGACAATCACTTTTAATAAAATACCGTATTTGAAATTACAACATTTCTTACAATTGTTCTTGGATGGTTTTAAAATAATAATAATCTTGTTATCTTGTTTGTTGATTCCCGGATTCTAGTAAAACCTGAAATAGAAAGTCAAAAGAGAAATATCAAATTAAATAGTTTAAAACACAAATCTTTATGCTCTAATTATTCATAACATTAAAAACCTTAATCGGGCATTTTCTAAAAATCTTTATTAATTCCATGAGTTTCAAATTGTTAACGATCAAGAAGCTAAAAATGTATAGCGTCTCCAATTTTGGGTTATACTTTACTGATTCCGAATAAAGTCCTTAGAACACCAACTTATGTTTATCGGTAGAGACAAACTACTTATTTTTTTATTTATTTTATTTACATTTATTGTTGTTAGTAATGTTAATATAACATTTTACAAACGTCAAAGTGGTTTAATAGAATAAAATAACAACAAATTTGCATGAGCAACGAGTACAATAAAAGCAGAATTTGTCAACAGATAATTAAATATTTAATTCAGATGTACGAAATTCTTGGCAATTGTAGAAACAACAAAAAGGATTTAACTCTGTTTTTAAATTGCTTAATTCCTAACGATCTAGTTTCAAGAGTTAGCTTATTATACAATTTTGTAGCCAACAAATCTGAACATTTTTGAGAACACGTTGGTCTATAATAGTTGGAACGTATATCTTTTTCCGCCTACTATTATAAGGATGAATGTCAGCCTGTAATTTGTAAGTTTCTATATTATAGATTGTTATCAACGCGTTTATTATGTAGATGCAGGGTAGTGTAAGGATGCAAAGACTCCTAAAAGCATTTCGACAATCCATCCTGTAATCCAAATTTGCTAGGATACGAATTGCTCTTCTCTCTAAATTCTATTAAAATTAGAACATTGTCCCCACAGCACAATTTGGTATGATAAATGTGAGTCACATAGTGAGTAGTATGCAGATCTTAGTACCTTTGTCGATAAAGTTGAGGATAGGTTTCGTAGAGCAAAAAATATTAGAGGCCAATCTGAGAGCTAACTTATTAGTGTGAGCGTCCCATGATAATTTTTATCAAAATGTAATCCAAGAAAACAAACAGGCTCAACATTTGTTGTATCATCACATACTCTAAGAGTGTTTAGAAGTTGCTTGGTTTTGCTAGTGTTAATAGTAAGCTTGTTAGCTTGGTACCATTCCAAAGCGAGTGACTGCGCCTCATTACCCATATTACATACTGATTGTAGATTTTTACTGTTACATAGCAGAGTTGTGTCGTCAGCATATAATACGCTACATACATAGAATTTCATATAATTAGAGAGATCATTAACATATGTTAGAAACAGTAGTTGACCAAAGATGGATCCTTGAGGAACACCTGTGTGTAATGTTATTTTTTTGATACAGATCCATTAAATCGCACACATTGTCGTCTATTATTCAAATAGGATGCCACAAATTTTCTACTTACATAATCAAAATTATATCTACTAAGTTTATTGACAAGTATGCTATGAGATACGCAGTCAAATTCTCTAGAGAGATCCAAGAATGTAGCTAGATAATATTTGCGCTCATCAAAGCATTCTATTTTGTAGTTCGCAAATTTTCGCAAAGCATGAGCCGTACTTTTGCCTTTTCGAAAACCAAATTGATTTATATGGAAAAGATTGTTAATTTCAAAGTATTTCTCAAAAATCTTTGAAAATTCTGGTAATAGCGAAATTGGCCTGTAATTTTTCATATCGTTAGTATCATCTTTTTTAGGGACAGGTATCACCACAGCTAACTTTAGGCTTTCAGGATAAGTTTCATCTTTTAAGCATTGATTGATCAATTTAGTCAATGGTACTATAATTAAGTTAATGTTTCTTTTTATTAATAAAGTGTTAAATCCATACACATCCTTACATCTACTATTCTTTAATGAGCTAATTGCTTGGGACATTACTGACAAGATCAGATACAATTTTGATAAAAAAATTATTAAAATCATTAGTTGTATGTTTAATTGATTTAGGAACTTTTTGCTTGTTAATCTACTATTAATTACATTCCAGGCTGCCTTTGTAGGATTACTTGCACTTTTAATGTAATTGTCATGTGCTTTCGATTTCACTTGTGCAATAGCTGACCGATATTTTGAACGAAAACTGTTACGAGCTTTTTTTAATGTTTCATTATCATCTCGACAAATTTGAGCAAGGTCATCAAGCCCCCTTAACTTGGACGTCATATTTTTTAGATTTTTATTAAACCATCTTATGTTTGCATCTTTCTTATTTGCTTGGTAAGTTATTAATAAGAAACAAATATGAAATGCTTCAAGAAAATTATTAAAGAATATTGTGAATACTTGCATATCTTGCAAGATGCAAGTATTATGTCTAATAGTTTACACAAAGGTCTACAATACAAGAAAACAAACAACCTATTTAACCTCAAAATTCAATACGAAGAGGTTTTATGCAAAAAGTATTTCATTATGCTTGCTTCAATAGCTATATTAAAATATGAAAGCAACTGAACATTGATTAGAATTTTCGTAAAATTACAAAATTCTAAATACGTACTATTTACAAGCTTAAAGAATAATATTTACATTTGAAGAAAGATTAGACATTCTACACTTGCTCTCCCTGAGGTAGTTAAAAAAAAGATAGGTACACGGATGCTATTTGCCAACCAATCACCATTCTTCTGCCAACCTCTCTTTTTATAGTTTGCTAAAGACCACTTTTTTAAAAATCAGATTAAAAATATCTGAGTGAACATTTAAGTGAACTTTTCATAGCTTCTGGACGCCTCGTTATACAGGGTGTAAATTAAGTACTTGTACAAACTTTAAAAAGTATTCAATTCAATTCAATATTTATTTTGTCTTAAAAATGTCTATAACAAAAGAGTCAGTTTTTTCCTTTACAAAAAATAAACAAAAAACAACATAATATTTCAATAAATTATAATTCAACTAATTCCTGTTTCCTTCTTCGACCTTCCATCCCTCTCTTCTCTAAACTTTCAGTATTTTTCTTTTCCTCTCCTCCATCTCTTTCCTCCTCTCCAACACTTCCTCATCCATTGTTTTCCTTCCCTTTCTCTCCTAGTAGTAACTTCCATTCCTTTTCCTCATGTCTTGTTTCCCTGCATCTCTCTTTTATATGTATTATATTTTCCCATTCATCCCCACACAACCTGCATAATCTCTCCTCATCACTCATCCAATATTTATTTTCCTTTTCTTCATTACCCATTCTGAACCTTGCAATCATTCTTATTTCATTCATTCCTTTTCCTTCTGTTATGTACCTTGGTGTCTTGTCTGTCACTATTTTTATGTATTTCTCGTTATATTTTCCTTCCTTTATTTTGCCCTTCTTTCCTGCTTCTGAGTATCTTTATCTTTTGCAATTATTTTCTCTTCCATTTTCTCCCCCCCCTATCTTAATCTCTTTATCTCTTCTCTCGCGTATCCCACTCTTTCATAGTATTTTCTTCTTTCTTCTGCCCCATATTTTACCTTCTGTGCCTCGATCTCTTTCCAAACTTCATAAAGTATTTCGTTTTCCTTCCTACTTCCCATTTTTTTTCATACTAGCTCTTCTTCCACTATATACCCCGGTGTCTCTTTCTCTAGTCCTAACGTCCACTTCCAGTATTTGTCCTGTATTTTCTCCAGCTCTTGCCATTCCCTCCAACCCCAAATCTCCGCTCCATACAGTACCACACTTCTTACCAACTTTTCAAACATCCATCTCCTTTTCTCTATATCTTTACCAAATATCCTTTCCCTAACCCCCATACTTGTCCTACTATTCTATTTCCTTTCATTTTCATCTCTTTTATATGGTCTCCATCTTTGTTATCATATCTGATGTTGTAACCTAAGTATCTATACTTGTCTACTCTCTCTACCTCCTCCTCCCCCACCACCATTTCACCTCCTTTTGTCTTCCTTTTCTTTTTTAAATTCCATAATTTTTGTTCCCGACATTTGCTGCTAGTTTTTATTTTCTAGGTATTTCTTCATAAATTTAACTACTCCTCTCATCTCTTCTTCATTTCTCGCTATTGCCACAATGTCATCCGCATAAGCTAAAACCCATATCTTTTCCTTCCTACTACTATTCCTCCTACTTGATTTTTTCCATTTCCTCCTCAAGATCACTAATGTATATCGAGAATAAGATTGGGCTTAGCGGACATCCCTGTTTTAGTCCTTTTTTCGTCCTAAATTCTCTACCTAGCTTCCTCCCTACCCTCGTTCTACACCTTGTTTCTTCGTATATTTCCTCTATTGCATTTTTATATCTCTGTTTATTCCTACCTCCTCCATCCTTTTCCATAATCCCCTCTTTCCACATTATCAAATGCCGCTTTAATGTCTAGAAATATTGCGTACATCTTTCCTCCTTTCTTTGCTAACTCTTTATTAATTATGTGCTTTAATATGTATATATTGTCTATCGTTCCTCTTCCTTTCCTAAATCCTGCTTGCCAATCCGGTATTACATTCTTTTCTTCTATTTCTTTTCCAATTTTTTCTAACTATTTCCGCATATATCTTATAGCCCGCATTCATTATACTCACTCCTCTATAGTTGTTCGCTTTCTTCCTATCTCCCCTTGTAAATTGGGCATATTATTGCCTCTCTCCATTTTTCTGGAAACCCTTCTCCTTTCCATATTCTCTCGAATACTTCTCTTACTTTTCTCTCATTCCTTCTCCGATGTACCTCCATTGTTCTCCTTGTATTCCATCCGTCCCTTCTGCTTTTCCTTTTTACTTTATTTATTGCTCTCTCCATTTCTTCTTTTCCTATTCCACCCTCTCTGTGTCTTATCCTTTTTTTCCAACTTCTTCATTTCTTGCTGTTTTTTCACTCTCTCCTACTAACTTCTTACAGTGTTCTTCCATTTTTCCCATCTATATTTGCTTCCATCCTTCCTCCTTTTTCCTCTTTTTTATTAATGAATTCCCATACCTGTCCACCTGTCCTTCATTTTTATTTTCTCTAATCTTTATCTCGGTTTATCTCTATCTTTCCTTTTTTCCATTTCCTTCTTCCTTTTCTTAATTCTTTTTTCCCCTTCTCGCATTCTCCGTTCCACCAATCTTTTCTTTTCCCTAATTCTTGTTTTCTTAATCTATACTTTATCTTCTCTGTTGCCAATTCCATCCTGGCTGTAATTTTTCCATCTCTTCCTCCACCTCTCCTTTAGTATTTACTTCCTCTTCCATTTCCTTTTTTATATCTTTTTATACTCTCTTTTGTCCATACTTTCTTTTTCTCTCTATACCTCTTCCATCATGACTACTTCTAGCGGCTGATGGTCCGATTCTATCTCCTCTCCTATTCTTAGTGTTTCTATGACCTCCTTACTTTTTCGTTTATAATCACATAATCTATTACTGACTGGCCTCTTTCTCCACATATGTAAATTCCCCTTTTCCTTCTTCTTCCAAATTTTCGTTCATTATTGTCCAACCTCTCTCTTTACATAGTTCTATCAAAATTTTTCCTTGTCCGTTTATTTTCTTATCCATTGATATCCTATTTCTTATCTCTCCATTTACCATTATTCCTCCCTCCTCTCCTATCCTAGCATTCAAATCTCCTCCTATAATCAAATTGCCTTCATCCCTTTCTTCTATTGCCTTTTCTATATTTGCTTTTGTTGTGTCCATTTTGTTTCCATATATCGTAAAAATATTATACTTTTCCCCTTTTTACGTCTTTACTCTAATTTTAATCATCCCCTCTACATTTTTTTCTTCTATTTCCTTTTCTATTTCCCATTCTTTTCTTACCCCCACTATTAGTCCTCCTTTCGGCCTTCCCTTCCTCTCTTTTCTTTTGCATACTGAATTTCCCATACATATTCTTTCGGCATCTTATCTTTCCATTCTTTTCCTCCATCCAAGTTTCTACTAAACCTACCATTTTAAAACCCTTTATATAGTTCCAAAAATCTACACCTTTGTTTTTTATCCCGCAATGTTCCAAAATAAGATTTTCTCTTTATTTTTACCCCCTACCCTCTTTCACCCTTTTTTTTTTTGCCCTCCCCCCTTCTCAATTTTTAGTTTTTTGGTGTCCATTTTCTTATCCTCCCTCTTTCTCCACCATCTTCTTTCTTTTCCCTCCACCCACATTTTCCTGTATCCAATTTTCACTCTCAAACCCTCTTCCTCCACTTTTGTTGCTTCCATTCTTATTTTCATCTGTATTTCTCTCTCCCTCTTTGTCCTATCTTTGTCTATGTATGTTTTGGTACCTTTCATTCTACTTTTGTTCTTTAGTATCTCTATTTTGTCCTCCAAACTCGACATTTTTATAATCACTATACCTTTTCTTATCTACACGGCTTTTTCTATTTTCTTTTCCAATCCTAGCTTCATCTTTATCAGCTCCTCCATTTCTTGTTTTATTTCATACTTTCCTCCCTTTATTTCCATCCCCTTTACTACCAAATTTTACTTCTTCTCTTTTTTTTCTAAGAGTTAATCTTTGACTAATTTTAAGATAAAAAGTTCATATGAATATGGGTTCGCAACGGCTTGGTTTCGAGAAACAAGACATCCAGAAAAATTATTTTATTTGGTTTTTTTCTTATATTTTTGTTAAGTTACATGAAAATTAGACAAAATTTGTGATACTGGGTATATTAATGATGAAAAACACAAGTATTAACTCACTTTTTAGTTTAATGGTAGAGGGCGCCACATCCACTGGTGTTCCTAAATTTAATTAACCATAACTTTTTTATGTCGCATTGTATGTCATTTTTGACTAAGCAGACCTATTTCCTATTCAATTTCACATACAAAAAGTACTCTTAGTATTTGTCGCTAAAAGTAGCCGTTTTGGATAAAAACGGGTTTGAAGTTAAATCTGTGTTGGAACTCTGTAATGTAATGTAATGAACTATTACAATTTCAAGCATTTTATTGAAAATAGGTTAGGTTAGGTTTCTTTTGTTTTTAATTTTTTTTTAAATTTCGAATTTAAATTTTATTCGAAAATTGGATAAAAATTAAGTTTAATGAGATAAATTGTGAGTTTTATTTTTGTTCAATACTAAGTAGCAATTCCAAACCATATTTAAAGGGGTTTAGGCGTTGAGACTAATGAATATTGAAGCTAATATGGTGTCGGAGTTATGCGATCTCGGAGTTACGCGACTTCGGGTTAGCCATTTCGGGGCTAAACGATTCTAGTGCGAAACGATTCCGGTGCTAAGTAGTTCATAGACTAAGCAATTTTCTGTGTTAAATAATCTTGGTGACAGGAGGTTCTCAGTGATTTGGGGTAATTCATATACAACTCAAAAACGGTCTTAATTGGTAGTTAAGCCCAGATTTCCTAGGTCAACAATATCCTAATATAGAGGCCGTAATATGTTGGTGAGATTACGTCAATAAAAATGTTACCATTTATTGAGATGTTTACTGGATGTTAAGAAAGCGGCGGATTAACACTGTAAAAAAAGAAACACGTTTACAAAGTGCCGGCCGTCTTAATTTGGAGGCGACTATTGCAATGTTTTGTTTAATCGTGGTTGTTGTTTGCTACAATGTCGTTGTGCTCGAATAGTGAGCAAGATGAACTTTAATTGCCCAATACAAAAAAATTTTGTATTGTTGGACAATTTAAAATTTAAAAAAATTTAATCTACTTAAAAATATATTGTTATTCAAATAAAATTTTGTTTGTAGATATAAAATAACTATTACGTTGGTAATAAAACAAATAAAAGTAATTGAATATAAAATTCATACGTGATATCTAAAATTATATAAAAGCGTAATTTAAGTTAAAAATAAAATTTCTATACTTGATCGATCTTTAATTAAGTGCTTTCAAATCTATTCACAAATATTGCAAGTCGTATTTAAAACCAATAAAATTTCCCGCATAATAATAAAGGATAAGCTTCACAAAAAGAGAATTGGTGAAATTAATTAAATAAATTGACGTCCAACAACTTAATTAAAATCTCCGAGTTCTACTTATTTATAAACACTTATTTTCCTGCTTAAATTCAAGACGATTATTTAAAAATAAAGTTCTCTTTGTCGCTTTTGTAGATGACGAAGAAACGATTGAACTTGTCTTAAGTTTTTCTTAATTTGGAAAATGGTTGTAAAAGAACATTGTTAGTCAATTAGAAGCAAACCACAAAATAACCTCTAAGTTCAATATTGTTCTTATGTGGCAGTACGAGAACCGGTTGCAAAATTAGTACGCTCATCAGTATTTGCTAAAAACCTAATTTCTACATAAGTATGAATAGGAATATATATTAACCAGGGTGCCTATAAAAATGGGGTCGCTAGTATTCTTAATTAAATTATTATGAATTGATTTTTAAGGAAAACTTTTATTCGCTTGTTTTTAAAGATAATATCATCTATTTTACAGAAATGTATAAAACTGTAAACAGGTATGACTTTGTTATATTTATACCATCATGATGTACAATTATAGTTTATAGTATCAAATAAAAACATTTTTTTTCTGTTTATGATGGTATACGGTTGCCTTAGTAAATCTGCCCGAACATAAAGGATGCTGGTTGTTAAAGATGTTAACTAATCAAGATGACTCAAGTTTATAAGACTGAAAAAGTAGCTAACAAATAACACGTTATATTTATTTAAATATTTACAATAAGAAACAATCACGATAATCACAGTAGTAATATCAGACAAAAATTCAAACAATTCGACAAATTACAGATAAATTTATACAGTACGCCACTGTTTACTATGCGTAGTATAAACGCACATGCAACGGTACGCTCTTGATTTTCTTTTATTCTTTAATTTGTGATACAAATGCTTGTGTTTAATCTACAAAAAATATGAAACAAATAAGTAATGTAAGTGGATAGTTTTTAACTGCAAGACTGTAGCTTTTAATTTGTTTGCAAAATCTCAGGAACAACGAGCCACGACTGGATCCACTTGCAACCGTGTACCGATAATGAAACCTACAAACGGTGGGTTAATGGTGTATTCTTGAATAATATACTCTTACCTTACTTATTTACCCAACATAAACATTTTTTTCTATGCCGCCTACAACTTGCCCACAAAAGTCATACTAGGAGCCGATCTAGACCATATTTTTAACTACAACAAGCCCACAATACTCGCCGCTGACTTGAATGCAAAGAATTCCGACTGGAACAGCAGAAAACAAAAACGAAACGGTCGACTCTTGAACAATAATTCTCCACCATACGAAACTCATAGTGGACGGTGCGTACAAACCTATGATTCACTCAGCAAACAGTTTACCAAACGTCATCGATATCGCTCTATTTCAGAACGTCAGGCTTCAACACGCATGTTTACAAATATCACCGATTTGGTAAAAAAAATTAATCTATAAAGTCACCAGAACAATCACAAAACTAACATCCGACCTTTTGTAACTACCGCAACACACGTAAAAGTTAATTACTCAATAAACCGTTGTTACTTACGTTTTGGAATAAACTTAATTTAGTAGAGTTCTTCTATTCTACAGGGTGTTTGTAAAAGCCTATCACATATTCCTTAGACAAAAATAAGCCACATTAAGTAAACTTATCTTAGTTCAATGTTGCTTAGTTTAGGCGTCATTCGACTTTGAAGTTAAAATTTTGAAGTGGTTTTTTTTATTATAAGCTCAAAACGGCTTATGCGATTTTAATAAAATATGCCATGGTCAGCTTGCATTATTGGATGAATGTTTTGAGAAAATTTCTAGAAAATACTAATGAAATGAATTAAACACGCATTATCATTATAAATTTCGAAATTTTAACTTTAAGGCCGCATAACGTTTAAAACTAAGCGACTTTAGACTAAGACAAGTTTACTTAAATCGGTTTATGTTGGTCTAAGAAATATGTGGTAGGCGTGTGTAAAGGCGTTTTACAGACACTCTATACAGGGTTATTCATGGTATACGACACGGAATATTACAGCCCAACTATTTAATAAAATTGGGAAAATATATCTAGGAATGATAGAGACCTATAGGAGGAATATTTTAAAATTACTTTCAAAATATACAGGTGTTCCAAAATACACAAAACGTATCATAGTGGTGTTTTTTCTTATTGAATGCCCTGTATAATAATACATTTTTAGTTTCTACATTCAAAATAAGAATGGATTTTATATAGGTTTATCTTACTTAAACCTAAAAGTTTTTGAGATATTTTGTATTTTATGAAAAAGTCGTCACAATTTTACCGATTCATGTCTCAACAACTAATACAATTTTCCAAACTAAATTTGCATTGTAGTCTATGAATTGATCAGATTTAATGTAGAACTTGTGAAAAATCTACTATCATATACAGGATGTGTACAAAATAAAATTAATTAATGACATGTTTTAAACCGCAATAACTTGCTTATTTTAAATGGAACACCTTGTATTTTTATATTAACAACAAATGTAAAATGTAATTACCTATCAAACAATACTATAGTGTCCTATAGCTAAATGTTCAGGTTGTCATGAAAAATGCAAATTTTCATAATGAAGACTGATTTGTAACAATTTTAATATTTATCAAGTAAGCTATACAACTTTGACAAGTGAATATTATGTATTTGGAAGAAAGAAGATTTGCATTGTGTACATTTCATCAACTGTATTAAATTTTGAGAGAAATAAATATGTATAGAGTTTACAAAAATTTAATAAACGTACAAATTTACTTCACAATAATATCTCTTTAATGAATTATCTGCTCTACGGATCAATTTTAAGCTGTTTACAATATTGTAAAACATACTGGTGAAATACAAAAAACATTTGCTTAAAATAAAGCGTCTATTTTTTTCATGTCTGTCTCCGAAATTAAACGGGTACTTCCAGACGTCGCGTCGTAGAAACTTGAAATTTGGCATGCCGATGGGTATTGCCTTCAAACCAACAAAAAAAATCCAAAATCCAGAAATTTTTATACAGGCGCGGGGTCAAAGGGTCTTTGTCCGCCATAGGTTTAACATTATTCAGAGAATAATGGGATCAACCTACATGCACGCGGAGTCTAGCATTATTAAATTCATGCATTAAAATTTGCTAGTCAATCAACGGGTTTCTTACAAATGTCAAAGTTGTATAGCTTACTTGATAAATATTAAAATTGTTACAAATCAGTCTTTATTATGAAAATTTGCATTTTCATGATAACCTGAACATTTAGCTATAGGACATTATAGTATTGTTTGATAGGTAATTACATTTTACATTTGTTGTTGATATAAAATAGAAGGTGTTTTATTTAAATTAAGCAAGTTAATGCGGTTCAAAACATGTCATTATTTAATCTTATTTTGTACACATCAAGTATATGATAATGGATTTTTCACAAGTTCTACATAACATCTGATTAATTGCGATCAGTGTGAATTTAGTTTGGAGAAAGAGAATAGTTGCTGAGATATAAATTGGTAAAATTGTAACGCCTTTTTTATAAAATACAAAATATCTCAAAAACCTATAGGTTTAAGTAAGGTAAACCTCTATAAAAGCCTTTCTTATTTTGTTCGTAGAAACTGAAAATGTAATAATGTACAGGACATTCCATAAGAAAAAACACAACTTTGATACGTTCTGTGTATTTTGGAACACCTGTATATTTCGAAAATAGTTTTAAAATATTCCTCCGATAGGTCTCTATCCATCCCAGATATATTTTTCCAATTTTATTGAATAGTTTGGCTGTAATATTCCGTGTCGTATACCGTGAATAACCCGTATAAATAACGTTCATAGTTTAATTTAAAGTAATTTCCTTTAAAATATTATTTTTAGTTCTTCTTCACACAACATTTTGTATAAGCTCTTTTATAAGTATATGCTTGTTTGTGTTTTACATGGAAATTCATCTTAATTTTTTGTGGAGTTATTCAATATATCATTGGTTTGACTTTGTAGAATTATTTTTAGTAATCAACTATATCTTTAAATACGTATTTTTTGACTATTTAGTTTTTACAATCTGATAATTGCGCGCTATTTTTGAGTTTTCATAAACCCACGCTGTGCTTGATATTTATTCCTGTTGAGTCAATTACTCGCCACGTGTGATACAGAAGTTAATTTGTGATTGGTCTTTTGATTTTTTAAACATTGCATTTTTCTTTTGTTAGAGAAATTAAGAAAAAAGATGGTAAATTTTTAAGAGAATTCAATTTCGCTGAGTTGTTAACTGGATGTTGATGCATTATCGACCGTAATGTAGCGTCATATTTTTGTAAAAACAAATATAATGTAAATTGAATTTAAAACTGTAGTTGAGGGTGGTTAAACATAACGCAAGATTGCGACGCCGAAGTTATGAACAATATTACGATTACGTTAAGTTTTGTAGTGAATAGTGACAGAAACCTATCGCCTGTTTATAATTAAAGTGCCGTTAGTGAAAGTGGAATTTTGAAGAATTAAATAAGAAAATTGTGATTTGACATTAACATTATAGTTTGAGAACTCGCATTCCGGCATCAATAAATTTACTCTAATTAAAAACTTATTAAAGTATTGTGTTGTCATAAAACTACAATTAACGTAAAAACAGAGTAAAAACAATAATCTTTCGAACGCCGGTAAATAAAAATCGAGCTTATTGTAGTGCATTTATAGAGTATTTTTGACACTTTGTGTTGGAATAATTCAAGTTTTAAAGAAGAAGCAGTTATAATGCGTTATGCATAAGCACAAAAGCGATATCTGTCCATTGCCTGTTAAACTGAGAAAACATTCCCGAATGGGGAAAGGATAAACGGTAGCTTAGACATGTAAAAAGCTCGAACAGTTGGCATTTAGTATTTGAATAAATTAAAAGTATAGAATTTGTGTGATTTTTGTTATACACACCTCAATAATTAATCAATTGCCAATTAGAAGTTTACACTAGCATTTGCAACATCAACAAATGGTCCTTCCAGCCAGATATTAAAAAACAGTAATAACAACAACACAAATTGGCAACAAAAAGGTAAATGCTGTCAAGAACCCATATTTAAAATCATCGAGGCTTGATACACCTTTACTAAGACGATTAAGCTCTTAATGGAGGTGTACCAAGCCTCGGTAGTTTGATTGTGCCACTTCATATAGACTCTTGACAGCATTTACCCTGTTGTCGCCAATTTATGTTGTTTGTATCACCAATTACTGTTTTCAATATTTAACTACTCATCGGCGTCGGGCACGAAATCAAAATTAAAAAAACCATGTAAAGTTTATAGGGCTACCAATGAACCAACTGGTTTTAATTGTAGTAAATTTCATGTTTTGCAAAATTGTAACCCCTTTATTAATTAAACCCGAAAAGGCAGGAATGAAAAAAACCAAAGAATTAACAACGTGTATTAATTGTTTAAGAAAAGGTCATTTTGTAAGTCAATGCCGTTCTAGTAGATGTAGGAAAGTTACATTGACTAGAAACGAAGAAAATTCTGTCGTGTCACAAAATCCCACCGCCAGTTTATAAACCGCTATGGACGACATGCTCACACATGTATTTTTTTATCTACAGCTTTAGTCAATGTTTCAAATGCTAGCGTAAAAATAGAAACACTCCGATGTCTCTGAGATTTAGATCTGTATCTTTAATTTTATTATTCAAAGAGATTGTGTGCTTTTTCATTCAGAATTATTTCCCGCATGTCTGTTATTGAGAAATCAAACAAAACTAGAAATTAATTTGAGATCTATCAAATACAAGTCATCGATTGTTTTAATCAATCCAAGAGGATAGACATCCCTATCGTCCCCGGTTTGTTTTCTAAGTTATTGTGTGTCAGAAAAATTAAGGGTTCAGATAGAATTATATTTCATAAAACAAAATTTAGAAGAATTGTCTCTGGAGAAGTTAGTTCTGTGGTTTCCCCAGTCACTTCTTCGTTTCTCAATTTAAAGAATTTACATAAGAAATTGCAAAGATTCTAGAAGGTAGACAAAGTTGAAACCAAATTCTCATTTTAACTTCTCAACAAGAAGTGTGTAAATTTTTTTTTAAAGAAACTACAACTCGACATGAAAATTTGTTGTTTTGTTACCCCTTTTAAATACCACCAACAATTTGGGTAGTTTATGGCAAATAGCAAAATCAAGGCTTTTTCTACTAAAAAAGATATTCTAAACCAATCAAAATTAAACAATTGAATCACGATTTAGTTAAAACTACTGCTGCTTATAAGTGTCACGATTGTTTTAGGTGCATGTGTAGACTTTAACATGATCATTTTTAAGCTATCTGGAAACTACGTGGTGATCCCTTTCGTGGATATCTTCCGCTGCTTAATTCGTAATTATCCTCGACAATCTTTCTAGAAATAATCACTGCAGGCAATTTGTTAGAATAATTTCACCACTATTAATGTTTGCCATTTGTTTCGAGATAACACCCCAGGTAACTCGCCTTTTAATTATATTTTTGTCGCATTGCGTTTTCTTTATTTGTTTTAAATTTGGTGACATAACACATTAATAATTTTTCCACAATGAGTTTTAATTAGTACGAATTCTACGTAACACTCAATGTTCGGTAAGTATTTAATTTAAAATTTTTGTTCAGTTTCAACTCTTTTACTTGCAAATTAATTTTTTTTTGGGTTTTAATTTATACTTCACATACGTTGCACTCTTTATTTTTTTACCAAATTTATTTATTGATTTTCTATCTCACTTTTAACATTTATTTTATTTGCAAAACGACATTAACTTTGAAGCGTCTCTGCTTTCGGTTTTATCAATAGGAAGGTAACGTCTCTTTTGTATTTATAATCTTATCAAAGCTCACTTTGATCTTTCTTTGTTTTTGATTAAAATCCGTTAAATTTAGCGTGTCGTTTGTGTTTTTAGTTACGCCTTCTATTGCTAGCTTCGTCATACCATTACCAATTTTTATCAGTTTTTTTGTAATTTGCTAATTTTCCGAGTAATTAATTCCTATTACTATTTCATGTAGCCATTTTCCTTACTTTTTCTTACATTGTAGTTTTGGCTTCAATGACCTTGGGTAACGCAAAAGGTTTTTATTTCTTTTTTTATTGAATTCTCTCTCGTGACCAACTATTATCGAACATACTGTATATCAAAGTGTTTCTTATTTACACTTTCATTTAAATTTATGTTTTTCACCCTCTTACATCCATTCATATGACCTTGGCTTACTTACATAAAATTTTACCTAATTTTGTAAACTAAATCTAATTGTGTTGTAGATCTGGTGATGAAATCAAGCTTCAGGATCATATGTGAGTTCTAAACAACTCTAATCTTAATTGAACATGGACATATAATTGTGAATATGAAAAATAATCCTGGACTCTCTCCGATTCTTCATCCTAATGCTACAGCTACGTTTTATAACAAAGAATCTGCATCCAGCAAACAAGCTTTCAGTTGGAAACATTTATATCATAGCTGTATAGACAAATATATGGGTATACCGAGATGGCACAAAATTTTAAAAATTATTTGATTTGACGATCTACAAAAAACAATGTGAATATTTTGAATTAAAAACGGTTATTTTTGGAATGGCATTCTTTCCATACCTCGTAACCCGTTGTATCCTCAAACTTTCTAATTTGAGTAAGGCCACCTATTCTTTAGAATCTGAGGTAAGTGATCAAAAATACAATTAAATAAACCGTAAGATTTTAAGCAAATATCAAAAGTAATATTAGAGAGTTTTACGATCATAAATCCATCATTGGCGCAAAGTTTATTTCACATAAAAAAACAATGGATTAGAGCTTCTATAGAGTCCATCCTCGGATAGTTTTTCTTACTACGCCTTTTTTCATTGTTGCATAACAAAGCGGTACATTGTATCGGTAGCGCGGCGATCATTTTCAATCAAAGAGGCATCGAGCCCGCCAGCCGACTGCTCATCAACGGCGACGACTTTAAATACCTTGGCTTAACCTTAGATAAGATGTTTGGAAAGCGCACGTTGTGTAAAAATTTACTACTGCCAATAGCCAATTGCCAAATCTCTATCGATCTACTCGGCTGTAACAGCCGCCTCAACACGGGCAAGTTACTCATCTACAAAGCGGTCATATCCGCCCTTTCATGATGTTCGTAGCAAAAATCTGTTGTACGCTGCAAAAACGTATACGACAAAACTACAAGTTCTTTAAAACAAAATCCTACGCATCATCACAGACGCTCTCTGGTTTTTCCGCAACATTCGTCTTCATCGCGAATTTCAAATTACCAAAGTAGCAGACTTCGCACGCCTATTCGCAACTCAAATGATCAAAGCCGATGCAATGAGGTTATATAAGTATTATTGTAATACTTAGGATAAACTATACCAAAGCAACACTAGATGTCAAAACAATTTGTTATTTAGCCGGTGGGGATTGTGGCACGTTACCGTTAACGTTCTATGTAAAAACGATTTCTACTACGTATATCAAATTAAATCTAGAATATATTGCATCAAAACAGATAACAATTATTTGCTGATAAGGTTTATTTGTAAACAAACTTAAATAAAAATAATAATCAGTGTTAAAAACTTAGACGGCAGCTCTGTTAGTCGCAGAGGGTTAGTAGATGTACTTGCTAATTATGAGGTCAAAAGCTTTTACAGTGCAAAAAGAAAGAAATAATAGCGCGCTACCTAGTAGAATCGGAAGGAAATATTCTGGAGTAACTAGGATCTTCAAACACTAAAACAATCGTAGACTAGCATATACAGGGTGGTCAGTTAGTGCGAGGAAGGTAAATATCTTGGAAAATATTGAGGTTAAAAAAAAAAACTTTTGCAATAAAAATTGCGTAAATCAATGAGCTGCACATGTTAAATTTAATTTTGTTTATACCGGTGTTTCATATAAGTGCGACATACCAAAGTAACGGTTTTTTAAATAAACCGCTAAGTTTTATTACAAATTTGGATTTCTTGGAAAATTCTAATGTAACTTTCTGCATTATACATATTGTCAAAAATGGAGGGTTTTCACATTATGGCAGTTTTTCCGAAAAAATTAAAGTTTTAAAAAATTATATAACTCAGTTGTCCTGAAATTTATCCAACTGCAATTTTGTAGCTTTAATATGCATTACATGTGCTAACTAAAACTAGTTGTTCACCTTTCTAACCTTGCTAAGTTTTGAGTAATCAATTATTTAAATTGAACTTCCTAAATTCATGGATAACTTAATTTTTTAAATGGCACCGCCTAATTTTTTATGTGCCGTTACAAGTGGAATTTTATAAGCATTCTAATGATTTTTTACAAATTTTTGCGGTTTTGCGAGTTAGATATCTACAATTTTATCATTAGAAAGATTTTACGTTCAACGGCACATAAAAAATTACGTTGTGCCATTCGAAAAAAATTAAGTTATCCATGAATTTAGCAAGTTCAACTTAAATAACAGATTACCTACTCAAAATCAAGCAAGATTAGAAAGGTGAACAACCAGCTGTAGTTAGCACATGTAATGCATATTAAAGCTGCGAAATCGCAGTTGGATAAATCTCAGGATAACTGAGTTATTTAATTTTTTCAAAAAGTTAATTTTTTTGGAAAAAGTAAAGTAATGCAAAAACCCTCCATTTTAGACACTATGTATAATGCATAAAAGTCACATTAGAATTTTCAAGAAATCCAAATTTGTAATAAAAATATATTGTTCCATTTAAAAAACATAACTTTGGTATTTAATTATTCAATCGTATGGTACATTTTAAATATTATATTGTGATGTAAGTGCCCCAAAAGATCAGTATAAACCTGTACAGTGTGGTGACAAAATCGTGTGCAATTGTGGATTGGTTCGTCTTGGCAAAGCATTTACTTCAAGGTTTAGAAAAAACCACTAAAACCTAAACATGCCAACCCTTACCCACCCTAGTATTCACATGTAATAATATTAATTAAGGGTGTAATGTGATTGTGTTTTATGAAATTGTGTTGTATATTTTTCCTAATTATCCGGGAGGGTCTTGATCACCAGGTCCGGAAACCAAAGTGGTGATTCTCAGGAACAACATGTTTTTCTTGTTGACCATGGAGTACTGTAAGGTACTGATCACTTTCCATATTTTATATTTGCACCAAAAACCCCTAAAAAACACACACGAAAAAAAAACTCTAATATAAATTGACGTACGTTTTGACGTTTAATTCCGAAAACCAAAGTGGTGATTCTCAGGAACAACATGTTTTAGAATATACCGCTTTCATACTATAGTGTTACAACGTAAGTTATTTATAAATTTATGCAAAAATTACAACAAGCGGCTAGAAATGTTTTATCAGACCAATACGAGATGTAAATTTCTGAGTTTAAAAAGCCAAAAATAATCATTATTGGGGTTTACGACAAATATCTGACCGACACAGATACATTTGTCAACAAATTAAAAACGTAATGAAAATGAAATTAAATTGATAAAAAGAAAAATTTTAATGTCATTTAAGAAGTCTTTAAAAAGACTTTCAATTATTTTATATATCAAAAAAAGTTCAATTGGGATGGGATTGCTTTCCCCTGTATGAGTATTTTAGTGTTCTAAGATGTTTTAAATGTTGGAAATACGGTCATATGGTTAACGCATGTCAACAGGAGAAATTTACGGACCAATGTAACAATCAAAACAAATGCTGCAGCAATTGTAAATATTTGAGTACAGCTTTAAAGTTGGACAATGTGAACTGTAATCATACCGTATTTGATCGTAATTGTAGTTCTTATCTGCGACAGGTTGAAAAAATGAAGTATAAAATTAAATATGAATAGCAACTACAATCTGTGCGAGAGATTTTTTTGTCTATAAATATTCAGGGTCTAAGACATAAGATGGACGATTTGCAACAACTGGTAATAGAAAAATCTCCCCATATTCTTTGTGTAAACGAAACACACATTACTAAGGATTTCTACGATAATGAATTATTAATTAGTAGATACACCCATTATATAGTCTATACCGAAAGTCCTCATACCGGAGGAGTCATCGTTTACATCAATAATAAAGTTTCTTGTACAGTAGTAAGAAATGACGTACATCATGGTAACTTTTGGTTTCTATGCTTAAACTTAAAAATTGAATCGGAGAATATAATGGTGGGAGCAATATACAGATCTCCTAATAGTGGTGTAAATCTGTTTTTCCAATTTTTTGAAGAGTTGTTAGAAGACGAAATGTTTGCAACTAGTCAAAGTATCTTTATGGATGATTTTAATATCCGTCTAGAGTTTGAAAATCCAAACAAAAAGTTAATGAACATTGCGCGGATGCTGGGTTTACATAGATAGTTCATAAATGCACTAAAGTAACAAATTCTTCCGCCACATTAATAGATTTGATCTTAGAAATATTTATTCTCTTCAGGAAGCGACGGATGATTTTCCACAAATTTTGGATCACCGTATTATTGGATGTTTTTAGATATCAAAAGTAATAAAATACAAAAATGAGTTTATGTACAAACGGAAATTTTCTACGGAAAAATTAATCTTGTTGTAGCGGAACTGTTCAATAGAAATTGGAATTATATTTCAACAGATGTAAACATATTATACGATAATTTTATAAACAACGTTTCGCAAACGATGGACAAAGTAATACCCCTGGAAAGAATTCAAACACATAAAAACCTCTGGATAAATAATACTGTTACTGAAGCAAGAAAAGACAGAGATCTAGCATACAAAAAATTCAATATAACCAAATTAGATAGAGATTGGAAAATTTACAAGAAAAATTTATATGTAAAAATTTTAAGAACAGAAAAGAAAAAATATTATAAAAGAAAAATTGATCAATGCAAGAAAGATAGTAAAAGAATGTGGAGGACACTAAAGGAGGTAGTAGCTAGTAAGAACAAAAAAGAGGTATTGTACGAACACTTAAAGTTTGATGAAACTGTTGGGTCTATCCAGGAGAATTTTAATTACTTCTTTTCCAAAGGCATACATTATCTTGCAGCTGATATACCTAAAGTAGGAGCTAAGTTTGAAGATTCTCAACAAACAAAAAGTAGGTTAACAAATTTTAATATGATGAGCATTCAACAACTTAAAGATATTGTAAAGTCACCTACTAATGACATATGTAATATGTAAATTTTAAAAACAACTTCTTGTGTTCTGGGATATCCGTTACTACATATCATAAATAGGTATATCTCTTAGTACTGGAAAAATACCAAAAGCAATCGAAACAAGTGTTATAATTCCTATTCCAAAAGTGACCAGACCGATTTCGCCAGTGGAATATCGTCCTATTAATTTGCTACCTGTAATTGACAAAATCATGGAAACATTTATTTGTACGCAAATACGTCATTTTTTAGACGTGAATAACTTACTATACAGAGTGGTCCACGAGGTTTTGGCCAGTATATATTTCGAAAACTATTTGGAGTACGATATTGAAATTTAGCAGTTATAAACCGTTGCTAGTATTACGCATTTTAAGCAAGCAGCAACGTTGTTACAACGTCACATTTCGGATCATGTGGTATCATTTTTAGAATTTTTAATAGGACACCCTGTATATTTTTCACTGCTGTAAAGGTCCCTCCTATGCTAAATCAGCCAACCTTTATTTTTATTTTTTTTTGGTAGGTAAGTACTTAGAAACGATAAACAAATTTGTATGTAGGTTTTTTTATTTGAAAAACAAAGATAACTTAGAAACATAAAATATTTGGAATAGAATAACACTTTTACTATAGTTAATAATAATAATAATAATAATAATAATGTTTATTGCCCAACAGACCAAATCCTATTATAGGACAATACAATAAACAACAAAAATTAATAATACGGTATAGAGTAAAGTTAAATTACTAAGATAATAAATCTAAGGTATGTATGTACTAAATTCAAGAACTTAATTTTAAAAATTCGCATATAATAAAGTGTAAGGTTGATGCTCAAATTGATTTCCATTTTCAGTAATGCAGCATTCAATCTTCTAAGTGAATTTCTTGTGCA
>JALBCR010001147.1:0-83880 GCA_030710515.1 Abscondita cerata
TTTCAAATACTGTCATAAATTTACATTCAGAATTCAAAACATGTTAGTTTGTATTACCAACCTCAAAAATCGACATGAATTTATTGTTTAAAATATTTTTACCGAAATCGTCACTAAGGTAACAAAAAATCGGCAGTAAAGTAAATAAAATCAGCACTAAAGTGATTCATTATAGAACGAATTTTAATTTTTGCCGGTAGAAATGTGTAAAATGAATGTAAATTTTAAAATCGCGCATGCGCGACGCAAACACTTGTCGTAAAAATGAAAACAGCTGATTACATCTACTCTAAAAGAACGCTAAAAAATTGTCCGATTTTTCAAAATTTGAGATTTCGAAAAAAAGATAATATGTACCTCGGCACTAAAATTTTTTTTATGACTCAAGTGTTTTATTTGTCTCGGTTATCGCCTCTGCAACTAAAATACATTCGTCATAAAAAATCAAACTTTAGTGCCTGATACATAAATAACTGTTATTTATTTTACAAAAGAGGCGCAAATTATAAAAAGTACTGTATGATACTGCGCTTAAAACCTTGCGTGCGGCAAAATGCTTCTTCTAAAACTCGTATCATAATACACTATTTTACATCTCAACTTGTATAATAGGAATATTAAAATCATATAAAGCTGTTTTGGCTTCTACTTTTAAAATAAACTTTTCGGTATCAAACATATTGCAAAACTGATCTTGGAAATACAATAACGTCAAGACAATTTGCTGCGACTTGGACGCGTAATCTAGCCGCAGTCATTTAAAATATGCGAAGGGACTTTGTAACCTCGGCTGAAAGTCGCGTCAAGTTGCGACTAAATAAATGTAAATATAATGTATTTCATAGTAGTGACCACGTCGGGGCGGCCTGATCGCCACAACTATATTGCAGATGTGGGCGAGGTCTAAGTGTTACAACATCTAGTGTTTTCACGTGCTAAAGTTACACATCCCAAAATGCATTTGCATTAAAGCAACTTTGTCGATAGATGTGTAAACAGTTACATAAGCTGATCCTTCGTTTATTACAGCCAACTGTGTTGGCAGAAATAACCATCTCGAATCGCCTGCTGTAAATTCTCAAGAGATTGTACAATTGCAAACAAATACCGAGAATCACTCCACAACTGTATAAATATAACAATAGGTTAATAAAAAAACAATTTAAATTAAATTAAAATTCAATTTGTAAAATAAAATATGAAGACAAATTTCCATTATTATAATGTTACCTAGTCATTCATGTTTGTTGAAACAAAGAAGTCTGGACCGTGTCGAAAACGTAATCGTAGTTGCCAACGTTTTGCCATCTATCATAATCACAATCAGTGTTCAAATAAAAAATCTTGGCGTTTCAGGCGAGGTTTTAGCGAACCGAATGTTCAGATTTGCAACGAGTTGAGGGAAGTACAAGCGCATTACTCGTACCCCTTCCGATTTATAAGAACACAGTCTAGACGGAAGACTGCAAAACCAAAATAATTAGGTTTCCTGGAATTATTATATTGAGCCGAAGACTTACAGGTTTGCCGCCACAACCCATTTTCTTAGAAAGATTACTCAGTTGCGGAATTTTTCAGAACAATAAACAATTTTTTCATTTCCAATGGTTACCTCTAAAGTTCTAAGCAATAAAATTTTCGATTTCTTATCATCACTTGAATTAGAGCATGTTAAAGGTGTCCAATTTAATGAAGTTAATGAAACTCTGCTAAACGCGAAGACGCAAAAGGAGCTGTAGAGCTCTACAGCACACATTCCTTTAAATATAGAAAAAAATCAAATTGATATATCCATAAATAAAAGAGCAATTTGTCTAAGAAAAGACATTGTTTTCGACAAGTACGGGTCAGCTAAAATCTCCCATTAAGCTCTTGCTTTACATCCGGTATCTTGGGAACCGAATGAGATAAGGTTTTTATCAGTCGATAGAGAAAGCTTCATTCTATACTGTGTTCAAATAAAAGTCCCTAAGTCATTTCGTTACCAGTCCAAATATTTTTTAAGTTCAAGATCGCATGTGTGGCTGTCAAAATGCTTAAGCTCTTGCTTTACATGCGATATCTTCGGAACCGGAGGAGATAGAGATTCGTAATTTCTTCAGCCGATAGAGAAAGATTCATTCTATACAGTGTTCAAAGTCGAAGGCAGCATGTCAAAATGCGTAAGCTCCTACTTTACATAAGAAAAACATTTTATTTTAGTAAATATTTTTTAAACTTTTTAACAAAAGGAAAATCATACGACCCAATGTCAACGTACTAATAAATAAAAACTTTGTCCGTTATCTAATTAGAAACGTTCAATAAAAGTTCAATAAAAGCAAGAATTAGATATTCCAAATTTCTAATTCTGTGCGTCCGATATTCATGGTACGGTATGTGTGAAATATTGGTGCATTTATCATAATCAATACAATGACGCAGGTTCAATTTTGTATTCATATTTGAATGTAAATTGTTCTAATGTGATTGAACACGTATATAAGAAGAATCATTTGAAATAAACAAACTTCATTTTTAATTAAAATTTTAATTAAGCTTAATTTTAAAATATAATTGCATATTACAAACTAATTAAAACGTTTTTTAATTATCATTTCTTTCTTACAATTTTTTCAGCAAACAACAGAAAATGTAACGAAAATTAATTCTACAAACATCGCTCTTAGCAACATCGCTCAACAAATTTGTCGCTTTTAAACAACCACGGCGTAAATCTAGAAACCTGCATGTAATATAATTTTAATGTTTTTCGGTGCTGCAAATTTTTGTTTATAGGTTTTTTGTTGTTGTTTCTTGCATTAATTATAAAATCGAGACAGACTGTTGCCGTCCTAGAATTTAATTACCAAGGGAGAACGCCAACTGCTATAAGTTAAAATTTAAATGAAAATACTGCATTAATATCAAATCGATCAAACTTATTGCTTTCTTCCTTTTCACCTTAATTGCATAATTATGTGTAACAAATTTTGAATTATTCAGTTCAGCTATTTAATTTATTATTTAAGTTTCAGTAAGGATTCGATGCAAGTATACGTATACTCGGGAATATTTATTAAAGAACAAAAATATTATTTCGAATGCTGACAAACCCGTTAAAGCTCTAATTTCACTTAAAATGGTGGTTATAAAGCGCCAAACTTGATTGGTTTTCAATTAAATGCTAGAATTGTGTACCTAAAACGTGGCGCATGAGTAATTTACTTTTATTAGCAATTTAAATTTCGTATTAATAATAGCGCATGCAAATTCTTCTTGATATTTTTATGGTATTACAAAAGTAAATTTTTAAAATAAACATTTGCACGATCAATAATGCGCTATAAAATCTTCTTTCTTTTTTTAAAAAATTAATTTCTGTTGAAAATGCGTTTTAACCTAAGCATGTACGTTTTCTTTTTGTTCATTGTGACGTTCATTTTCCATTTACATTTCGTTTCCATTGTGTTTTACATCTTTTGTTTTCCTTTGGTACATTCCACTTTAATGCATTAATATTTAAAAGTCAACATTTCGTTCAATACTTTTTGCAGCTTGACTTTGTCACACCATTTTCTATGGAAGTTTAAGTAGTAAAGTTAGTAAATAATTCCTCTTTTATTTTATTAATAAATTATAAAAGTCTTCTACAGTGAGAAGGGCCCTCAGTAGGAATGGAAAACAAAAACAACAGGTCTTTTTTTGCCAACGTTTTGCCTACTATCATTTTTGCGTTGTCATTAAATTAACAATTAACATAATTATTAACTGTTTGTAATTTAATTTAATGACAACTCTAGGATGGTGTTTTTCGTTTTTAAATAAATAGATGCCCAGAAGAAGCCCACCCTTAAGTAGGAAAAACATTGGCAAAAAGTGACCCGTTCTTTTTGTTTTCCACTTCTATTGAAGGCCCTTCTCACTGTAGAAGGCTTTTATAATCCATTTAAGTAGTAAGTTAAACGTATTTTTAAAAGATATTTATTAAAATTTGTTTACAAAGCTTTTGTTAAACTTAAAACAAATGTTATCGATTGTTCTACAAAAAAATGTTATTTTCATAAATATAAACTTCGTTCTGCCACATTCATAAAATTTAATGTAATTAATGTAATATTTCACTGACACTAACACAAAACGGTGCTGCAGAAAAGCGAAAGGCAAAAAATATCTAGTTCTATTAAATGGATGGCAATTTTTTACTTAAATGCTTCAACCGTAACGATGATCTTAATACATTTTTTTTTAATTCCGCAAGTTTGTTTTATAAATCATTTTATATGACAAGAGAATTTCATTTCGTATTAAAGAAGTAACTCCACAATTTCGCAATTTTTGGGTAAAGAAAAATTTTATTCCGTGGTTGATTTTACGGTTAGAAAGCTTATAGAATGAAAACTAAATTTTAATAAATAAATATTGGATAAAAAAGAAATTAGAATAGCGCCAAGTTGTCTTTAAAGTAAATAAGATAAACAATAAAATTAAATTTATTGTTGTTCCTCATTTGTAAGCAGGAGCTTATCAACTCACTATAATTACCTATGAAAATGCCTCTTAACTAGCTACTAACTTGTAAAATATAACTGCTAGTCCTCATATTTTACCTTATTATAGGTAATTTGAAATGACAGACAAACTCTCTAACGTGATTTATTTGTTATTAACATTTGAAAATTGGGTTTTATTACTATCGTATACATTAAATATCATGGTGCGATTGGCGATTTCAGTAATATTGAAGTTTCAAAGAGATGTTATATCACTTGTACTTGCGCATATATTTTCTGTAGAAGTAGATGGCGTAGATTCGTCAAGTGAAAACATTCTTTTTGTCATTTTAATCTTATTATTAATCGAATCCATCTCCGTAGCTTTCTGCAATTTGTATTGATTTCTATCCCCCTGCACGCTTCAGAGCCAAAGTATCACCACCTGCATCAACCACCATCGTTGCTCAAGTTCGTCGAAATGAATGCCCTGTATAAAATGCCGGTTCTTCTAATTCCAAATATTCAGCAATTTTCTTGGGTATTGTCTCTCGTAAGGTGACAACAATATATTTCTCTTTCGTCCAAACTCCTCACGTCTTTACAGTGAGGATAGAAGCTCATCGCACCGACAACATCCAAATATACCAAAAATGGTAATGACTTTGGCAAGTAACCACTTCTCGTCAGGAGCTTCAATGATAAGCTTTTGCGCTTGCTCTTTCGTCAGAACCTTGGCTTTCTTGGGGACGTAGCGTTTATTTCGTCTTTTCAAAAACTCAACCACTTTATGAAATCTAGAAAATGACATGTAACTAAAACCTGACTAATAAATATAAAGAAACAAACCTGCAAACATCAATGTTTTCTCTAACTGCCAAACAACTCTTACCCATTGACCACTTTGACCATAAATAATTTGGGCTGAATTTGGAAGACAATTTATTGATATACGCTAATATATCGTCTTCCGTAACACCAGTCACATTGTTTTCCTTTTGCTACTTTTTGAACTCCGCCTACTCGTATTCATACCTTGTGGAAGATTTTTCGGGCAGTAATCTTTTAACTCCACTTGCTGCTTCATCAATGATAACTTGCGGGACACTCATTTCAGTAAATCTCACCAGCAAAACATTCCGGAAACGTGAAATTGAAATGAAATCATTAATCAACAAAATAAGTGCCGTGCGTTTCCAAAGCAATACGTCCAAAAGCTCACATGATTTTTCTCCGATTTTCGAGGGAAATTTTAGAATTTTTAATGGTTTTATTATTCATTTATAATAACTTTTTACAAGTGAAGAACAAATAAAACATTCAACAATACACGCAAGGTAACGGGTTTTACTGGCTCCAGAAGGTGACAGACTCGTCTTCGACTCGTCAGTCATATCCTCTGTCCGTTTTACCTTGCTAGTAATGTTAAATACTATTACGTGAACGTCTAAACAGTTATCAATTTAGCAACAGTTATAAGTTTATAAATTTGCATCATTTTAGACGTTTAGTTACATATAGTTTACACTAACAGATTTACTTAAAAAAATTGATAATATCGAAGAATCATAAAATAAGCAATAAATATATTGAATTAAAAAAAATCTGTATTGTAATATAACAAACGTAACGCAGGCACTTGCAAAAGCAAAGATTTGAATAGTCCACCACTAAACTCAAAGCCAACTTCGCAGATCGAAAAGAGACAAGACACGCACTGAAGACACCTACGTTGAATTCAGAAAAAATCTCGCTACAGTGCAGTTATAAATGTAGTAATGTCAGCATAAAATAAAACACAAGCATGGCGATAACGTAAATTATATTAAACTTTGATTGGTTTCAAAATGAAATGGTCAATTTTGACAAAGTTGTGTAAATGTTTAAAGCCAAAGGTACGCTTCTGCTGCCTGAAGAAAGAAGAGTAAGGAAACACGATTTCGCCTTAACAATTAAACAAACACAATATAACCAAACGTGTATCAAACTAATGAACATTTATTGTGGGTAATTATTCCTCAATAACAATTATAGTACATGCATTCTGTTGAAAAACCGTTGATCAGTTCATATTTGAACACAAACAACGACAATTATTAGATTGTAAATGACAAAATATATCAATTCAGCTCACTTATACTTGTATTTCCAATCAAAACTGAATAAGGTTAGTCAACAGTGTATAACATCTTGTGTAACAGGCGAGTTTTACCAGTCGCTACGCTCCGACCTGCCTATTCAGTTGAATTTTTAAGATCGTGTCAATTTTGAGATGGCCATATTATAGTTTTGCAAATATCAAAGATACACAATAACATTGGAAGCCCTTCATCTTGAGCGTAGAATCTGTCTATCTTCTGAAAGTACGTGTTCTTAAAGCAGCATTCTGGCAGGTTCATTGTTCCTTCTACTGGTAGCGTGGATCTTTCATAGAAGTTATCATCTTCTTGAAGCTTTGTTTGAATTATTCCTACTGCTTCATCAACTGGGACATTAGTATAAAGGCTTTCTACGTCAAAGCTGACAAATTGATCCCGTGGTTGTACTTCTATTGACTTTAGAATTTCAAAGTTTTTGGTCGAAGTGGCATGTTGTTTTTATGTATTTTCGGTAGTCCATATAAATGCAGCGGTTTGCTGTGTCTTCAATTTTTTGATCGTAGGTGGTGGCATCCATAATAACAGTTGCATTCCCTTTGTCGACTGGAAGAATTTTGATAAATTTATTCTTCCGTATGCTTGCGAAGGCTTTTTCCTCCTGCTTAGAAGATGTTTGGGTTTTTTTTCATTTCTTCTCTAGTGTACTGCTGATTTTCCATTTAAATTCTTCTGCTTGTGCTGCTTCCAAACGTGTGTCTCGATGGCACTGATGATGTCTAATACAGGAAATCCTTTTACTAATAGACTTGTTTCAGTGGCAGACAGTGGATGTGTCGAGACGTTGACGTCGGTTCTCTTCGATGTCGAGTACTTTCTGTTGGTTTTGGATTAGTTTAGTAGATCATTTATTCTCGTGTGTTTCTTGGTGTAATGGTCGCCTCTTTTCGCAAGGATCGTCTATTTTCTGGAATATTGGTGCGTGATCTTCTTCCAATGTAAATTCTTTTATCTCCTCAAATCATTGAGTGGCGTCTTGGATAAATAAAGTTTTTTTCCATCGATCGTGGTTGATTTGTAAATGGATGAGTGCGAAAGTGGCTCGTTCTAGTTTCTTGAGAGCTCTTGTTCATAGTATCTACTACAATTACATTACAATTACGAATACAATAACAAGCAGATCTTCAGCCAGCCAAGTGTCGAGATAAGCAACATATGGAAACCAATGATCGAGCGTATAAATCAACTCAAGCTACACTAAGTATTCTTTAATTAATTATCTGTTTCGCCAGCTTGCATTTCGTACGCTTTAACACTTTACCAAACACGTCTTTAGTATAAGTTCTAGTAGTTTCTAAATTTGTTTGTTAGTATTCACCTGATGACAATTGCAGATAGTTCAGCAGGATGATATTATTTCATATCATGTCAAATTAATCCTTCCAAAAAAAAAACGTTATTAAACTTATTATTGGCACATCAAAAATTGGTTACTTGAACAAAATTTTCAAAATTGGTACCTGAAGTATTGATGGTGCAGCATTACCATGCTTATTTTGCGTTACTGCCTAATTAAGACTGAGAATAAATATCAAAGGTTTCTACGTATATTAAAAGGTCGACTTTCAACTCGTATCCTGATTCTTGCCTACTTGATTTTGAAAAGGCGGGAATCAATGCATTTTCAAATCAAGTTTCCGGAATTGAAAGAAAATGGTCTTGCATCAATCAATAATCCGAAAGTTAAGGGAAATTTGTTTAAAACGTGAATTTGACTCAAATATAAGAATTTGTAGCAATATACGTTCGTAAACTGCTTAACTGCAATATCGTTTCTTCCTGTTGAAGAAATTACTGATGCACATCTAGAAGTCACCAAGAATTTTCTGAATTTGATAGAAAACTGAGGAGTTTTACAAAATTTTTAAACGATGAGTGAGGATGTTAATAAAATTTGATGTAGTTCTTAACCCCTAGCGACATGTAGATTTCACGTCAATTTTCCGATAATCTTAAACTTCGTAAATTCTGGGAGTATGTAAGCTAATATAAATTTAAACAATAATGCAAATAACCATTTTGATGACTTTCTTATGTTTTCATGTTTTTACTTTAAAATTCAAATTTAGTTATAGTAAAATAAACAAAAGATTAATACTTGGCGTTAGTAAATTAATTATGCTTTTACAAATAGTGATAGCGACTAACTGTCGGTATTACCAACTTTCGCCGTTACACACAGTCGATGATACGATTTGTACGTTACCATTGATGTGGTTACAAACTGTTGCGTCACGATATGTTGTGTCACCTCTTGTGTGTAGTCCATCATCCCAAATTAATGTGCGTTACATCATGGTGAAGGTGAAAGAGAGCTGCGAGGATGGTTCTTCTTTGGTCAAGGCTAGTGCGTGTAGTATTGACGGGCGTAGCGTTAGCGGGCGCATATGTTGATGGACATACTGTTGACGTAGCAATGGCGGGCGTTTGTTTGCTAGCCATTGTAATATATACATTATTTACATGACCCGCGCGCATTAAGATGCCGGATGCGTTCCGACGAACTCGGAACTTGATAGTGCACGTTGCGTAAGGCACTGGGTTGGTTTGTCTTGACTCCATTGCTGTCTCAATACTCGATTTATGAGTAGATCATTGTTTAAATCAGCAACGTTACTGAAATGATCAGCGAATTCCTGATTTGTCTCGCTGGAATATTTCGCATTCTTATTTCCTAATGAGGGTAATTAGGAGTTGCTGATGGCAACCTCATAGTAGAGCTACCTATCAGCTTCATAGTCAAGTCTTACCTTATTAGTAACTAAGAAAAATGGAGGGAAAAATTTATAGTAAATTACCGTATGTTGAACAAAGTGACCAAGAAAGATGCCTACCCAATACCATTAATTTATTAATTCAATTCTAAATCAACTTAGAGACTGTCGTTATTTGATCAGTTCACATATTAAAAGCGCTTATTGGCATATACCTGTCGCAAAACGTCGAGAAAAATACACAGCATTTACCATCCCTGAAAGAGGTTTATTTCAGTTTTCTTGATTGCCTTTCGGATTAACAAATGCTCCAGCTTCATGGCAACGCTTTATAATTTAACATCATTTAACAAATCATTTATTTAATTATCTAGATGATATAGTTGTTACTTTCTAAAATTTTGAAACTTGTTTGAAGATATTCGAGACCATTATATTTTGGATGCTGAGTGAACTCTACACCAAGACAAATTTAAATTTTGTAGATCTTTCTTGCAATATTTGGAATACGTAATCGACAAAGAAGGTTTGAAAGCTAAACCTGGTAAGATTGATCGATCCTAAATGTACCCATATTTAAAAATGTAAAGGCTACACGTAGTTTCTTAGAAATGCAGGTTTATTGCAGACCTTGCTATAATTGGCACACTGTTAACAAAATTGATATCTAAGATTACCAAGTAGAAATTGACTCCTAAAACTAAACATAAATTTATGACTATAAAAGATTGCATACTGACCGCACCAGTAATGACATGACCCAACTTTAGAATGAAGTTTATTTTGTAAACAGACTCTTCATCTTAAGAATAATTGCAGTACTCTAAATTTTAAAAACGGTCAAAAAGTTGTTACTTAACTAAATCGTTGACATAAGCCGAAAGAAATTACACTATTACTGAAAGAGAGTGTCTATATGTCATATTTGCTGTAGAAAAAGTTAGACACTACTTGTAGAGTGTACATTTTTGACAGTAACAGATCACTGTTGTGATTGTCTAAAGGATCCAATACCGTTTAGCTAGTTGGCCGGTGACATTGCGATTTTACGATTACGTCCGTTTTAAAAGAACTTGTATATTTTAAGGAATACTATAATTAAAGGAATTGAAATATACCAATAATATTAGCAACAGAATTTAATTAACAAAATATGAAAAACATGGTTTAACCAAAAAAGATCTTATCTTTAATTACCTTTTGACATGGGTAACAAAGAAGTGACACTGCTACCAAAATTTAAGTCCATTATTGTTGAGATCCGATCAAAGTACTCTGAACGATCTGGGTGTTGATGTATTGCTTATATTTGTGTTGTCCCTATAACGATTGCTATAACGAAATGTACACTACTCAAATGTATCAAACTAACGCTTTACTAAAAACAATAAGAATTACAATAAAATTATAAGAAGAATAAAATTTTCGCTAACATACTTGCAAATTAACATTAAATTAATTTTATTTAAATTATTCTTTATATTTTAATATGTATTACAAAAACTCATATCAATCATATTTTACTTTATTTCAACTAGAGCTTGATAGTACTTGCTTGAAGTACATATTACACTTGAGAAAAAAAGAGAAAACTTTCGTCAACAAATAAATTCAGCTGTTCAAAAAAAAAATAAATAGTAACAAACAATACAAAATAGGAAACAGTACAAGTAATCTGACTACGGAATTGTTAATTACAATAGAACTGCAAAGTTATCGTAAACTATTTTAATTTCTCTCTAGAAAGTTTTATTCATTTAAGTTTGCTATTTCAATTGAGTATAAATTAAAAACTTTTCATATACTAATTAAAATAAGGAAAATATAAAACTATTATAATTACAGCTGTGGTGCAAACAACAAAGGGAGAGAAAAAGAGCTTAAAAATTCTAAACGTCTAAAAGCTTTATTTTATTTATTATTAATATTACCCAAGTTTTAATTTGTGATAAAAAAAAATGAGTAATAATTTAAGTTCCATATCTTAGTTAAAAAACTTTTTAAGCAGCTAACTTAATTTTTTAAGCCTTCTTAATATTTTAGTTAATTCTCAAACTTTTTAGTCATGTTGCCATTTATTTCATTAAAAGTTTTATGTAAAATAAAAGTAATATTTAAAGATATTAACTCTGCTGTATTTTATATATAATTACCTGGTAGACTAAGACTTGGATAATTCTAAGGAGAAAAACTTTAATCTTGGTTTTTAAAAGCCTAAATTGTTTTAAAAAGAAAGTTTGGGTGAAATTAAAATTAAACTTAATTTTATTTTATAGTTCAGTTACAAATTATCGTAGATGTATAATTTTGTACAAATACTTACAATAGATAGAACGTTTGTGCGTAAATTAAAATAATGGATTATTTGTTAGATTTTTATCGATATTTAAATTTGATATTGGAAGACGATTCATTTTGCAAAATTGTTTTAAGTCATTCAAGCTCAGCTAGAAGAGATGATTAACTCCTGTAAAATATAAAAACTAAGTAAAACTGAGTTGGAACAGATGTATTTAGCAGCATGGTCAAAAACGGAACAAGTTTTCGAACGCGTACATACTGATTTTTATATGAAGCCGATAACGTGTCTGTTAATTGTTTACACAAAGTCAAAATGGATTGACGTTTAAATCACCACCATATCATCCCCAATCCTAACAACAAATAGTGGATTTTTGAAATACCCCAAGTTCAGTTACCCCAAATGATTTCTTTTACAAAACGAAACCAAGAACATCTATGGGCAATGTAAGGTCACTGATATATTTATTAGAGAAAAAAGTGTTAGTAGGGAAATTAGGTCCATATAGTAATGTTTCCTTAAAAGCAATTACCTATCTTGTAAAGTAGACGGCATGCTATTAGATAAGCATAGATTGTACTCTAACAAGCATGCGATTAAGTCATCAGTAGCATTAGATAAAAGTAATCCTATAATTGTTTACTTTTCTATTGTTGTAAGAACTGAGGCTTCCACAGCTAGAATCATTGTTGAAACAAAAAATATTCTGGAATTGGACGTGTGAAAATGGTAATTGTAGTTGACAATGTAGGGTATTGAAATAAAATTTCTGATGAGTTCTTTGTACTTTTGTTTCGAAACTGTTTTGTCTGGGATGGGGGCATTTTTTGCGTTAAGTCAGTCAGTTTGAATTACGGTTTTGCAGTAAGCAGTACCAACTTCAATATGTAACAAGAGGTAATTAAATAGAAAAAAATTTCATGTTTAGAAGTTCTTAGAAAGGATCTTTTGACTCGCTTCGCAATTGCGGATTATAAAGTTTTTGTCGATTTGGGAAATCCAGTTTTGTGAAGTCTCTCGTACTATGAATTTATGTACCTAATCAGCGTAGGTTTTTTTTTAAAAGAACTTTATCGTCACGTCATACCAGTTTTGGGTGTTCATCAGGAAGAATTATTATTAGTCTTCCTTTACGTCTTCAGTTATTGCAACATTACGATGCTTCCAATCTTGAACCGCCGCCTTCGTTACGCCGGCGCCGGGAGCAAATTCTTAAAAGTATTTACTACGTCATTCATTACTATTTTAACGTTATCGAAATATTGATTTAGTATTTTTAATTATCTTAACTGTCGTGTGTGTTAGCCAGGTTTAAGTGTCGAGTTTCATTATTTCTTTTACTCTAATTAGAAATATATATTACTGTACTGCGCACTTCCGTTCATAAAGGTGAAAAAAATAAACTCTTAACACGAGTCACGTAAAATTAGATGTTATTACGGTTGAGTTATTTTGTATTAATTCGTAAAATGTTTACAGTCTTTTTTTAATGTACTTTCTCAATAAAAGTATCGATACATAATCAATTAGATTTCTTCTAATATTGTTAATTATATTTACTATATTTATCATTTATCCAGTAGTGTTTCTTTTATGTTTTTAAATGCAAAAATCATGTTAATGTTATATTGCAACGAATCTTTTAATTTATTTTTGATATTGTTTTATTGTTAGGTTTGTGATAACTTGTACAGATTGTGTCAGTAGCTCATGGTAAGTCCATCAGAAAGAGTGTAATCTAAATTATGTTGTGACTTTGTTTGGCACCCTCTCCATTTTGACAAATTTATGGGATTTTATTGACGGTTTTGCATCCCAATACTCGACCGTTTTATTTTACATAGACAATTCATGTCACGAACCACCCCCATTCGGCTGAGCTACTGTGCAACCACTATTTATGTTACGTTTTGGATTTAAAATTGTCGTTACATTATTTTGCATGTAACACTTAACCGAGACATGGCTTCTTCATGACTTTCTATCTAGTGATTATTTTGAACCTAATTTTCAAGTTTATAAAATAAACAACATTAGGGTCGGCGTCGGTAGAGGTGTGTTGTTGGCAATAAGATCAAAGTTAACATCAAGCTCCATGTTCATAACATCTCCTGTTTCTGAAGTCAAAAATAAACGACTTAAACGTTATAGTTTCTTCCACCGCTTTAGAAACTACACCATTCTTTTTATCTTCACAAGGTTACCGATAGAATATTGTGCAGGAGTACCTAAAAACGTCGACAAAGAAGTATGGAAATGTAACTCGTGCTCTATTAAAACCGAAAAATCTTTAATGGAAATATTATCTGAAATACGTATGTTAAGAGCCGAACAATCAGAAATCTTGAAATCGCTAACTTTGTGTCATGAAAAGATTGATGACTGTAATGAAATTCTACGGAAGCAGGAACTGGTAATGACTGAACATGTACAACGCATTCAAGAGCTAGAAACAACTAATGTGTCTCTTAGAAAAGATACTGAATGTTTAAAGAGAAATATCAACGACTTGGAACACTATTCTCGCATTAACTGCTTGGAGATTGTTGGAGTTCCGGAAGTCGGGGATGAAAATACACTGTCAACAGTACAAGCAGTCGGGTCAGCTGTAGGCTTCAAAATTGAACACACTATGATCGACACATGTCACCGTCTAAGTGCAAACGCTGCTAGCCTTAGCAACCATACAATCTCTATAAAAATCAATGGTACTGTACTACAGATTAAACCTGTTCTTAGAAATTTGGGTCTGATGGTTGACAATACCTTGAGATTTAAGAGGCATATTTCTACTCTATTGCAAAGATCTTATGCTAACTTAAAGACTATATTTAATAATCGATTTGTTTTAAAGCAGAAAACTAAAGTTATCTTATGCAACAGTACAGTACTATCTCACTTTAACTTTTGTTATAGTGTGTGGACCATATCTTGACATGGTGGATATTAATAGAATCCAACGAGTGCAAAATTCTTGTCTTAGGCTAATTTTTGGTATTCGTAAATATGACCATGTGTCACACAAACTCAAAGAACTCAAATGGCTAAAAATGAGTAACAGGAGACTACTGTATTGTGCTTCTTTTGTATCACAGAATTATAACGTCTGGTGTGCCAGACTATCTTTTCAATAAAATTGAATTTTTAGACGTGATACTCACAATATCAACACGCGGAATAAGAACATGTTATCGGTACCCCAACATCATAGTTCTTTCTTTAAGAGATCCTTCTCATTAAGTATTTCCGAGACCTATAATGCTTTGCCGGATACACTTAAAGAGATGAATATTGTGTAACGGTCACGGTGAGTTAGGCAACACCCAATGCAAGGAGTCGAGGTGTAAACGCGACATTTCTCCGTATTCGCTCCTTAACGAAAATTTTTGGGGATTTAATTCCCAGAATTCAACTTCCGCGTTGTCCTAATTGGCCAATACATTTTCGGTTTCTTCAATTTCCGCCTTGTAACAACCACCATCACGTCGTGTTACGTGAAATTCAAATTTGCCTTCATCTGAGTGCTTAATCGTAATTCCGTCAAATTTTCTAGTGCTGGGGAAAGGATTGATTACTCGATTTTCCGAAGTTTATCTTAGGACGGATGCGTGTACTAATTTCTTCTAATGGTCGCTCGATGGCATTCAGATAAGGCGAGTACTCCGGGATTAAAATTACTCGGCTTTAAAGGTTCTTTTGGCCTAAACAAAACCAATTACCTGGCTGATTAAATTCATCGTGGGATTTCTTTCTACCTGTTATTGTCTTGTCGCTGCGTGTGTCGCATACTTGGGGTTCGCTGTTAAGATTGCTGAAGTACGGGACATCCTACCGAAATTAGGGGTCGCCGCAGCTGGCACCGACACCACATATCTGTATCCTCCTGTGTGTCAACATCGTAAACCTCTATCTACAACATAAGGTCAGATCTTTCTAGTTATACTTCTACGCTGAAAACAAACCATCTCCGGGACGTCACACTGCTACCGAAAACGTCTCAAGCGTAACACCTAAATAAGTACAACTTGTCTTGGCACCTTAAGTGCAGTTAAATCTTTGGAACTCGAAACGTATTTGTTCACGTATTTATAATTTTTTTCTGTTAATTCACTACAATATAATTAATTAACTTGTTGTGGCGCATATACTGGCCCAATCTATACACGAATGTGTACCGTAAAGGCGCGAACTTGCTTCATTTACCCACCATTGCTTGGGATCTTTAGAGTAGAAGTGTAATACCACGGAAGAGCGCTCTTTTGGGGAAACACCTAAATCTCCGATACTTTTTTACGCTAAATATTGCAACTGCGAACACTAAATACACCTTCGTATTGTACGGGTGGGGTCACGTCGCCATCTTGTTAGATTATATAACGCCAGTGGCGTACCACATAAATTAATAACTTGCTATTAATTATATATTGTTTCCTTCTTTTGTGTACGAATATATATATGGGTACGAACGAATACGCTTCGTAGAATTAACTTAAGTTGTAAGGGGATATATTTAAATTGTGTTCTGTTCCTTTTTTTTTTATGGTGTGTTATTAAATATAACGTTTTGTAGGTTACTTGTGTCTCTCTCTCTCTTTATTGTATTTATTGCTCCTTTAATTTGTTACGGTTGATTGTTGCGTCTGTTTCTTTAGTTCGGAAGCAGGTTTGTATCCACGCATTAGGACTATGGCGCCCTCGGATTAATTCAAGACAGTTCTGAAGAAGCGGTGGATCCTTTTTCTCACCCACGCCCTACTCTTCGGCTGCCGGCAACACTTACTTTTCTTCAATTAACCGTAGCAAGAAATTGGCATCCCAACTTCGGGGCTCGATTTTCTTCTCGTTTCTTTCTTTTTGTGAAATCGGATTATCAGTCAAGGTTGCTCGAGTATTTTCTTTACTTGTCGTTCGATTCTCTTTGGAAATTTTTTATTTTCTCTCTCTCTCTAGTACTTAGTGCTATTGCTTGCTTTCCTTATTACTATCAGTTTGATCAGTAATAGGACATTTACTAAAATTGTTTTATTATTCTAGGTTAGTATTTTAATACTGTTTTCTCTTTCTTACTTGTTGTTGTGGGTTCGAGTTTATTCTTTTTTTTGTATTGGAAGCTAGGAGATTTTATTTAAAATGCCGAAAGTGTGGAAATTCGAGGTCAATCGCCTTAAACAACACGAACTGCGATACGAGTTAGCTTCTAGGGGACTTAGTGCTGACGTTTCGGTGGAGGGTCTTCGGAAACTGGTCCGTAGTGCTCTTCAGCTGGAAGCGGAAAAATCTTTATCCGAAATTAAATACAGCATCGAGTATGAAACCGATGTAACTGCGGTAAATGTCTCTTTAGGGAGCTTCGTACGTTCGTTGATAATTTCACTGGTGACAGCACAACTTCGGAATTTCTTCGTTTTTCTACTCTTTGGACTCATACTATTCGCAGGTGCAAGCTGATGGTTGCCACCTCGACAGAACAAGCTGCCAATAGGAATTCTCTTCTACTTTCTCTTACCGATCTTCATAACACTATTGATTCTATGATCAAGAAGCATCGGCATACTACTTTTGGGTTCAGTCAAGCTGTTACTTCTAGTCCTAAATTAACGGTTACTGAGGACGAAGGTGAACCTGACCAACTATCATCGGAGTCTGATGTCGAACCAGAACCAACACCTGTTGCCTCTTGTAGTGCTTCCTACTTTTCTAAATCTGTTGCTACAGCGAAACTAAACTTAACTTTTTCTGGGGATGGTAAAACATCTCTTTCTGAATTTCTTACTCGCTTGGAGGAATTAAGCACGGCTAGGGGAATTTCTCTGACGCAATTGTTTCATGGTGCTCCAGAACTCTTAACTGGAAAAGCTCTTCTTCTCTTCAGGGCTCATCGACAATCGCTGTCTTCGTGGAAGGATGTGGTGCGTTTACTACAATCGGAGTTTCTTCCGGTGGATTACAACGATCGATTGCTGGACGAAATTAAGGCACGAACCATGGGTGCTCATGAGGGGTTTGGGATATACTTGGCTACTATGCAAAGCCTTTTCTCACGGTTGAGTGAACCATTATCGGAACCACAACAGATCCGAATAATCAGGCGCAATCTAACGCCATATTTCCAAACGGCCTTGGCTCTTCATGATGTCTCAACCATCTCGCATCTATTGTCGCTTGGGAAAAGATTGAGCATAGTCAATTCTTAACCCAATCTTTCAAACCACCACCTACTAGACGCGTGACTTCTTTGCTGGAACCTAACCTAGCTTACGTCGCTCCAGAAACTTCTTCTTTGAATACTTCTTCTTGTTCTTCGGTCTCTTCGACTATTCCTTCTAGGCCTCTCAACTCTTACAGGGGACCTGTACGTTGCTGGAATTGCGGGAATACGGGACATGTTTCTCCTCGTTGTCCAAACCCACAGAACCTTCATTGTTTTGGCTGTGGAAAGGCAGGTGTTACCAAGCCTAAGTGCTCCCAATGTTCGCCGCAGGGAACGCACGTCAGAACCCTCGGACCGAGTCGTAGGTTCTACTTCTCTCTCAACCTCGGATTCTTCTTTTACTGATCTAGACCACTCTCAACAATTGTTACTTAACTTTATTTTTGCTAGCGTTCGTGGTGATGAACGACCTTTTCTTAACGTATCAGTGCTGGGCATACCTTTTAAAGCCTTACTGGATACAGGATCTTCTAGGACGATACTAGGAAGTATCGGTTGGCATTTGCTTCAGTCCCTTAAGGTGTCCTTAAAAAATCTACTTCGACTTTTTGTAACGTGGCTAATGGTGGACAATGTGCCATTTTGGGTGTTGTTTCTCTTCCGTACTTTAGAGGGAAAAACCAAGGTAATAGAAACCTTAGTGGTTCCTGAGATTTCTCAAGGGTTGATATTGGGGATCGACTTTTGGAAGGCGATGGCCTTCGTACCAGATTTCAGCAAGGGTCATTGGTCCTTTGGTACTGATGCGGTTGGACATGCGGTTCATTCTGAGTGCGCTGAACATCAAAGACGACTTATCAAGGTCGCAACAGTCTTCGCTAGAGGCTGCTATCTCTGCCAGCTTTTCTTTACAGCCATCTGGTCTAGGTGTACCCAGCTCGTTCAACACAGTATCCATACCAAGGCTGAGCCAATTAAACAACGGTACTATCCTCTATCACCAGTACTATCTCGGATTGTCAATGAAGAACTGGACAAGATGCTACAGTTAGGTGTAGTAGAGCCATCCACCAGTCCATGGTCCAGTCCTGTGGTCTTGGTTAGAAGAAAGACAACTCTTTATCGGTTTTGCATTGACTATCGGAAGCTAAATCAGGTCACGGAACGCAACGCTTATCCTCTGCCGTATATCACTTCTATCTTGGATCGCTTACGGATGCTAGATTTCTCTCGAGTTTGGACATTCGTTCTGCTTATTGGCAAATTCCTTTAACTCCTGAATCCAAACCGCTTACTGCCTTTACTGTTCCTCATCGTGGATTGTTCCAATTTACTAGAATGCCGTTCGGTCTGCATAATTCTCCTGCAACCTTTCAGCGGCTGATCGACCAAATTATCGGTGCAGAGCTGGAACCGTTTTGCTTCGCCTACCTGGACGATATTGTTATCGCGACACCAACTTTCGACGAACATCTTCGAGTACTGGGAAAAGTTCTGAAACGATTATTTGCTGCCGGTTTGACATTAAATCAGAAAATGCCATTTCTGTCGTTCGGAGTTGAAATACTTGGGCTACGTTGTGAATAAAAATGGGTTGCTGGTGGATCCAGAAAAGGTGACTGCCATACTTAACATTCCTATACCGACCACGGTCACCGAAGTGCGACGCGTGATTGGCATGGCTAGCTGGTATCGCCGTTTCATACCGAACTTCGCTTCTCTTACTTCTCCTTTATCTGCTCTTACTTTCGGAAAAATGCTTTGTTTGTGTGGACACCGAATGTCAATCTGCTTTCGTTTCTCTTAAAGAACACTTAGTTTCTGCTCCTATCCTGACTTGTCCTAATTTTTCTGCCATTTGTTGTTCAAACTGACGCTTCGGACTTTGGCGTGGGTGCTGTCCTTAGTCAGGAATCGCCTGAGGGGGGAAAAGGTTATCAGTTACATCAGTCGCTCCTTAACTAAAGCGGAGAGGCGCTATAGTACTACGGAAAAGAATGTATTGCAGTCTTATTCGCCATTCTTAAGTTCAGACCGTATATTGAGGGCTCTCACTTCACCATCATTACTGACCATCACTCGCTGGTATGGCTTAACCGTTTGCAGAGTCCGTCTGGTCGTCTTGCTCGTTGGTCCTTACAACCCAAGAGTATGACTTCACCATCAGACATAGGAAAGGCAAAGACCACGTTGTGCCAGATGCGTTATCTCGTGCTGTTCCTGTTGTTGGTGATGAAGCTGAAACCACCTCTCCTCATCTTGATTCCTTAGCTGTTCCTTCTTCTCTTGGTCTTGACTTACCTACTACAAATAAATGGTATAATAACTTACTGAATCGTGTACTCACAACACCTCACAAGTTGTCCTCATTGGTCTGTCGATAATAACATCTTATATCGCAGAGTGACTAGTTCTTTTACCACTTCTATGGTGGATCCGAATGATGAATGGAAGTTAGTCGTTCCGGCTGAACAAAGGAGACGCATCATTCAGGAGAACCATGATCCTCCAGTTGTTGGCCATGGTGGAGTAACTAAGACAACCGCAAGAATTCTGCAACATTATTACTGGCCTCGATTACGTGCAGACGTGGCTCGCTATATCCGCCGTTGTTCTACTTGCTCTTCCAATAAGGTATCTCAAGCAGCTCCTCCTGGAATGTTTGTCCTCGTGCTCGTCCTACGGGACCGTGGCAAACTTTATGTTGCGATATTGTTGGGCCGCTTCCTCGTTCTTCTAAAGGCAATTGTTACGTGTTTGTGGTTGCCGATTGTTTCTCTAAATTTGCCCTTTTCTTTGCTATGTGTTGCTACTGCTGCTGCGGTTACTAAAATCCTGGAAGAACAGGTGTTTTTACTATTTGGAGTGCCGCAGTACCTTATTTCTGACAACGGAGTACAGTTCCGCAGTCGTGAATTCACTCAAAATGTGTGAGAACTATCATTGCACCATCCTATATACTGCCAAATACCATCCGCAAGCAAATCCGGCTGAACGGATAAATCGCGTTCTTAAGACCATGATAGCGTCTTATGTTAAGGACAACCAGCGGAAATGGGATGTGAAGCTCCTCACATTGGATGTGCAGTTCGTTCGGCGAAACACGAAGTGACTGGATGTACCCCGTACTTTGCTCTATTTGGTCGTGAACATGTCATCTCTGGCAATCTCTTCAATAAATCACGTCTTGAACCAACTGACTCAGAACCTGATCATAATGTGTCTACTCGACGTTACGCGGCTATCCAGGAATATATACTTCAACGCCTTCGGAAAGCCTATGAAAACTAATACGAAATAGGTATAACTTACGCCGCCGACATGTCAAGTATAACGTGGGTGATCTGGTGTGGCGTCGTAACTTCCAACTATCCGACGCTTCGAAGCATTTCAATGCGAAACTCGCACCTAAATTCTTAGGCCCGTTCACGGTGAAAACTGTCGTGTCTCCCTGGACGTATGAACTAGCTGATTCTTTAGGAAAGTCACTAGGTACGTGGCACGTGAAAGACCTTAAGCCAGAACCTCTCGAATTCGGAAGAGGCTAATGCTGAACTTGCTGTGCTGGAGCCTAATTGTTTAGATCACTCTTTACTTTATCCTAGACGGAAAAAGCGTCGTAAACTTGCTTGTACTGCCAGCTAGAAGACACGGTTCATGACTGGATTTCTACTTGGACACGACTTATTTTACTTGACTATTTACTTTTGCTGATTTTATCATATCTGTATTATTTTTTTTCTTCACGGGTTTCTAACGAATTTGCTCGGACTATCTTCTTCTAGTAAGGAGAAGTTCGTATTTTCTCTTATATTGTTGCTGAATAAATTTCTTTTATTTCTGCCTTACTGTAGGTTGGTTATTAATGAGATTATCGATGGTTTCTGGCTCTATTAGCTACACGACATTATGATCGATTTACATCGAAATCTCTGATTTATTTGGTGCTCTCCCGTATATCTTTATTTTCTTTCTGCGAGAACTGTATATACGTAGATACAGGTTCTTTTGTTTTTGGTTTGAGAAGCTTTATTTTTTTGGGGATGCCTGTTGACTTGAGTTCAAGTTGAGCGTGCTCCTGCTCTTGTTGACAATGCATCAAGATTGTTGGGTTTTTTCTTTTTCTGGGAGATACCAAACCGCTTCGGCGAGCTTAATGATATACTGACTCAGTTCTAATTGAGTTAGCTCATAGTTATATTTAATTTTTTTTTTTCTGGAACCATAATGGTTCACATTCGTTAGAATTCCATGTGATATGGGTAGGTTGGTTGGGCACGTAGGGATTGGACCTTCTCAGGTAAATAATACCAAAATTTGACCTTGAATTGGATTTCGAGCTTCGAGACTTAGTTTCATGAGTTCACGTAGTTGTGGGAGTACCGTGATTTCCGATCCCGTGACGGATTGAACGCCCTCTCCTATATGGCTCGTTGGTGTACGTCTTCGCCAGTTTGGCAATCCTTTTCAAAGCCGAATTCAGACACCTGAATGTGTCTTGTCTTGTGTGAACGTCGTTTTTGTTGCTCTCTGTCCTCTCGAGGAGGGATAGAGTATTTCCTTTTCCTTGTCTTTGCTATCATCTGTTCCTTCTTTCTTTCTGGCGTCATGTGGGTAAAACCGTTCGCCCTTAACCTCCGTCAATGGATCACTGGCCGTAGCCACTGCAGAACCTCAAACTGTTGACTTGTTCCAGTCTTTTACTTTTGGAAATTTTGGGCAAAATTTTGGGATCCTTCCTTTCATTCTTCCATTATGCTATAGGGTTGGGGGTTTATCCTCGGTTTTCAGAGTCGCACTCTTTAACTGCATATCCATTAGTCTTGTGGTGTCGGGAGTATCGGCCCAAGACTAAATCCTTTCCTGGGTGGGAGGACTTTATTTTGGGAAGGCTCAGTACTAAGGGTCGTGAATGGCGAGGGGTGGATTTTCACTGGGGCCCAATGACGCGAGTTTCCATCCTTCGCGAGGGTCTTGGTGGGAGTGATGCCTGGTGCCACCCATTCGACATGCACGCCGCTAGGGAAATGCCCGATCTTAATAATTTCCTAGGGTTTATCCTAACCTCTTGGTATTTGGGTTTCAGCCTTATCCTTATTCCTATCTTACCTTAAACCTTTCCTAGGGTACCTTATTTTGGGGTAATTCAGGGTGGTATTGTTTTAATTTGGGTTGGGGTTTCATTGGTTTTAGGGCTCTGTCCTGGACGCTTGTCCAAACTTCAAACTTTACTATAATAATATTTTCTGTTGACTGGGTTTAGTAAGGTTGGTTGAGATACTGTTGGATGACCCACGTTTTCTTTACCTGCTTCTGGAAATCGCTAATTGCGAGTTTTTGTGGGCGTTCAATCTCTTGGTGTTATCCTTTCTTTTCTTGGTCGTTGCTTGACTTTGTTGCTGGATACACCAAACGCTTCATGCGAGTTTTGAACAGATTTCATCAGATCAGCTACTCTTAGTTCAACAAACCGTCTATCTCTTAGGGGTTGGGTTTCATTAGGTTTTTATATGTGTGGGGTGGGTATCTTTGGTTATATGTCGCTCATGTTGAGATTCCTTTTTTTTTTTTCTGAACACCTACGGATGTTAATTTTCTGGATTATGTATGGTGCAGCGGATTATGTTTATCCTTCTGCGCGGGCTTGAAGTTTTGTGTGGGGGAATTTGTAACGGTCACTGTGAGTTAGGCAACACACAATGCAAGGAGTCGAGGTGTAAACGCGACATTTCTCCGTGTTCGCTCCTTAACGAAAATTTTTGGGGATTTAATTCCCAGAATTCAACTTCCGCGTTGTCCTAATTGGCCAATACATTTTCGGTTTCTTCAATTTCCGCCTTGTAACAACTACTTCATCACGTCGTGTTACGTGAAATTCAAATTTGCCTTCATCTGAGTGCTTAATCGTAATTCCGTCAAATTTTCTAGTGCTGGGGAAAGGATTGATTACTCGATTTTCTGAAGTTTATCTTAGGACGGATGTGTACTAATTTCTTCTATTGCATGGTCGCTGACGATGGCATTCAGATAAGGCGAGTACTCCGGGATTAAAATTACTCGGCTTTAAAGGTTCTTTTGGCCTAAACAAAACCAATTACCTGGCTGATTAAATTCATCGTGGGATCTCTTTCTACCTGTTATTGTCTTGTCGCTGCGTGTGTCGCATACTTGGGGTTCGCTGTTAAGATTGCTGAAGTACGGGACATCCTACCGAAATTAGGGGTCGCCGCAGCTGGAACCGACACCACATATCTGTATCTCCTCCTGTGTGTCAACATCGTAAACCTCTATCTACAACATAAGGTCAGATTTTCTAGTTATACTTCTACGCTGAAAACAAACCATCTCCGGGACGTCACACTGCTACCGAAAACGTCTCAAGCGTAACACCTAAATAAGTACAACTTGTCTTGGCACCTTAAGTGCAGTTAAATCTTTGGAACTCGAAACGTATTTGTTCACGTATTTATAATTTTTTCTGTTAATTCACTACAATATAATTAATTAACTTGTTGTGGGCATATACTGGCCCAATCTGTAAACGAATGAATAGTACCGTAAAGTGCGCGAACTTGCTCATTTACCCACCATTGGGGATCTTTAGGGTGGAAGTGTAATACCACGGAAGAGCGCTCTTTTGGGGAAACACCTAAATCTCGATACTTTTTTACGCTAACTATTGCAACTGTGAACACTAAATACACCTTCGTATTGTACGGGTGGGGGTCACGTCGCCATCTTGTTAGATTATATAACGCCAGTGGCGTACCACATAAATTAATAACTTGCTATTAATTATATATTGTTTCCTTCTTTTGTGTACGAATATATAAATGGGTACGAACGAATACGCTTCGTAGAATTAACCAAATTGTAAGGGGATATATTTAAATTGTGTTCTGTTCCTTTTTTTTTATGGTGTGTTATTAAATATAACGTTTTGTAGGTTACTTGTGTCTCTCTCTCTCTTTATTGTATTTATTGCTCCTTTAATTTGTTACGGTTGATTGTTGCGTCTGTTTCTTTAGTTCGGAAGCAGGTTTGTATCCACGCATTAGGACTATGGCGCCCTCGGATTAATTCAAGACAGTTCTGAAGAAGCGGTGGATCCTTTTTTCTCACCCACGCCCTACTCTTCGGCTGCCGGCAACACTTACTTTTCTTCAATTAACCGTAGCAATTGTTAATTTTAAAAAACATTTGTTTAGACATCTTTTGTTCAAACAATTTCAGAATGTGTAATGCTTGTGTTCAGCTATTAATTTAATATATCTTTTTTCTTTTTCGATTTTCCAATAAAAATTAATAATTATCATTCTTATTTGTCAAAGCGGAACTAGTTTAACTTTTACCTTCTTTAAACAATTTTTAGTTATTAAGTTTACATGATTGGGTTAAGTGGAAGAGCAGGTTATAATGTCTCTGACAATATAAAACTGAACTTCGCCTTATTGAGTTGTACAATAGTATAAGTTAAGAATAATTTTGTTTTATGTGCCTGATTCTTTTTTTCTTTTTTGTATAATTCAATAAAAGGCATTATTATTATTATTATTATTATAGGCCAACTTTTTCGCAAAAACGATATTTTTGGAAAAACACAATTTTAATATCATCTAACAAAATCTCTCAATTTTTATCTCCCACTGAGAATAAGTTTTCGACGCTTTCTTCCCAATGAGTGTATCGCATTTTTTGTTTATGTGGTTTAGTGAACACATAAGTGAAACTGTGGTCGTTGACTGGATTGATTCCAGTTGATTTGTTTATAGGTAACTGTTTTCTAAAGTATTGCTTGTTAGAAATTTTAAAATTGGGGGGAGGGATAAAGGCAGTATAAGAGTAAACTAAACCATTGTTTAAAAAAACTCAAGTGTTTAAGAAAAGCATAACTCTTAACACGGGGTAAGCCGTCCGTACAAGTCCCTTCATGAATACAATTTTCTAGAACTTTTATTTGAACAAATGAAAACGTTTTTTTTTTGACAAAGAAAATGATACTCAATTAGAAAAACATCAAATAGCAAATTTTTATTTCACAAACAAATCTCATAAATACAACAAATTATATCAAATTTTATCAGCATGTAGTAAAAACTAAACTAGAATATTGTTTAACGATGTAAATACAACTGGCATATCTAACATTAATTAAATAGATAAAACAAAAGTTACAATTTGAGAGTTGAAAGATAACAATTTTCGAAGTTTGGGAATGATATACAGAATAATTCACTAAGTTGGAACCATATGAAAAAAATGTATACTCGTATGATTTTGCTCAAAAGTAAAGAAACTTTATACGTGATTATATCAAAAATGGTTATTAAAAAAAGTTTGTTACGGGTTTATTTGCAAAAGTAAAACGTATGTCGAGAGCCTTCTTAAACACGTGTGTTGTGTGTAGCACCTTACAAGAAAAGTCGAATTTGCCGCGCATGTCGCTAATTTTTCATTGGTTAAAATAAAAATTAACAAAAGTTTCAAAGACGATGAGCGTACATTTTCTACTTCCTTCTACATTGGGTGTTTCGGCGTGCCTCTTGAAGTTAAAACGTTACACATAAATTATTAATGTGTGCTTTAATAATTTGAATTAGTGTTTAAATTTAAATCCAACCGCATTCACCGTAAGTACGTTCTTTTCCTATCTTTGGTTTCGTGGTTGTGTTAGTTCTAATTACGGCGTATGCTTTAGCACGTGCTTTGATAACTCCTGGGGGTACTGGAATGGCTATTTAAGAACCTCTCGCTACATAACTTAACGATTACCACGGTTTTGCATTCAATTAAGCTGCCACCAGCCGGTAAACTCTACGGGCTGCAAGGTCGTTTATGCTGCATAGTTGCTACTTTGAGAGAACATATTTGCCATCCGTTCTTCACTACAAACCGTCCCTAAGAGAAATTTTGGAGCTACCTACCTCCTGGAGCTGTCGAATACTGTCACTAGCAAAAAAATTTATTTTCGGAACTGCATACTACAGAATACGGCTAAGTTTTAATGTTTAAGTAACCTATTCAATATTTAATGCGTATGAAGCTCACGTACATGTGACATTGAACGGTTTGAATCTCTAGCATTTAAGCAAATTTTTATTCGGGGTAGATTCCACCACCGATGTATGGTTTTGTCGTTAACTAACTCCATAATAGCTTAGGCGCTTTACATAGAGTGGTTGAAGCTAAATCAAAAAGCCTTTTGGGTTGGCGGGAGTTACTTACCTTTTATCCTCCGAGTTTAAGTTAGTTTTAAGTAACCGTGTGTAAGTGACGTGTGTACGTCGAGTCTTCTTAGTAACCAATTCTCAATTGGAACGCTAACTTTAATTTGGGATGTAACTACAAAGCTTACCTGAAAATTGACACATTAATTGCGAGCTTTAATTAAATTGTTGTTGCTAACGCACGTAGTCATATGCGACATTCTCTCTCTATTTCTGTCACATTCTCCCAGTATTTAAAGTTTTATTTGCTATATTAAATTGTTTATTTGTCTCTCTGATTTGTGTTTGTTTTAGTGTATTAGACATTTCGTAAAACCTATTGAACTCCTGTTGGTCGGTTTTATTTCTTTCTATTACCCAGCAGGTGGCGCATTGTTAGGCATCAGTCTATTTCTTTATATTACTTCAAGGACCTCCTTAACTCACCGACTAAGCCGGATACTGCTGTGCTAACTTCTACAAATACTGGATCCTCCACGAATTTAGTGCGCTACATCGAGCCAAATTGTTTTATTTTTCTCTCTAGGTTGTACCGCTAGGGCCGTGGCTTTTTTTAATTATTTGTGAACTACAACCGTTGGAACTAAAAAATGCTTTGAAGAGAAAATAAAAATGGTTTGAATGTGAGAGGAAACTATATAACGCATAGAGAAGCACTACCTAATTATTAAACGCAACAGCCAGTTTGAATTAATTATAAATATTGGCATGATATTAACTTTCGGAAACTGTAAAATCTGAAGATCAATTAATTTTTTTCTTAAAACCAAATTAGTTATCTCATAGTTTGTTAATAAATTAAAATTCGTTTCGCCGCCTAGCTTTTGTTTTTTTCTTTTTTTTGATGTATTGATAATGATTGAGCTTTAATACTGAAAACTCATTTTTCTGGAAAATAAAACACTGACCACATTAAACATTTATTGTGGTTTAACAATTTAAAATTTTTTACATTTTTACTACAACAAAGATTATAATTGTTATAAACGCGTTCAAATAGAATTAATCCGCACGACGTTTAAATGACGGTTTAGTTAAAATTACTGCCGCCGCTTATGCGTCTCGCGATCGTTCTATCTCACATTAAAGTTTTATTTATATGCACAGCTTTACATTAATTCTAATGCACTTCTGCTCTCGGTTTTACCGAGAAGATGCTAGCGTTTCCTGTTCACCTGTATTTATAATCTTATAAAAGCTCACTTTGAGTGAGTCGTACCATTACCAATTTGTATCAGGTTTTTTTTAATTTGTTAATCTACCTTGTAATTAGTTACTATTACCATTTTCATGTACCCCTTTTTCTTACTTTTTGTTACCTCGGTCTATTCCTCTTAAATTTGTTGCGCCGTCAAGAAATCTTAGTTCAATGGTTTACAGCCATGGCTTGGTAACGTTAAAACCTTTTTTTATTTCTTGTTTATCGAATTCTTTCTTGTGGCCATATTATCGAACTTACTTGTACCTCCAAGTTTTTCTTATTTACACTTTCATTTAAATCCACGTTTCTCTTATATATTTGTTTTACCCATTATCTTGGCTTACTTACATGAAATTTGACCTAATTTTATAAACTAAATCTAATTGTTTTGTAGGTTTGGTGATGGAATCGAGTATCAGGGATAAGTTCTAAACAACCCTCATATTACTTAAAGACGGATGTGAAAAATAATGCTGAACCCCCTCCGATTCACCATCCTAATGATGCAGCTACTTTTATGTCTGGAATTCTGCATTAAGCAAACAAGCTTTCAGTTTGGAACATTTATATCATATCTCATACATTCCAATAAAATAATAATTCTACTGGTAAAATAGTAATTACACTCAAGATGCAGGAAGTATTAACAATAATTTTAATGCAAAATTCGAAAACTGTTGACTGATGAGAATAAAACTTTGAAGTAACTGTTTTTTATAGAAAATGCATTTCTTGCTATCAACAAATTATTTGTTGTTAAACTTACATTATTATTGTAAACGAAAAAAAAATATTATTTTAATGTAAATGAATGCAATTGCACATTTGAACGTAGTTTTAGTTTTGATCAACTCTTTCTAGTAACAATTTTCGATATTGCCAAATATAAAGGGTTTATGAGTCTTAAGTAAGATTACTATTTTTAAACCGCGTATACGATTGAAAAAAATTTGATATCTGATGATTCTATTTTAGATTTTAAAACATGCAGAACTTTTTATAAAAAACAAATCTTTTTTTCTTTTCTCTAACGATGCAAGCGATTCAAGATTCATTGGACTCCGATGTAGGGATTTCACATCGGAAACATTATACAGTCAGTCTAAATAAAGTTGCCAAGTCGTGTGGCTACCTTTTAGTGTCCGTTAAAATAGCTAAACAAAAGTTAAAATGCTTGACACTCAATGAATTGCTGAAGTAGAGAATGACGTTAAGAAAAAGAAAGACGTTGCTTAACAATTTGTTTTTTCTTCCTAACACCCTGTCCATCATTTAAAAAACAAGGAAACGCTTTTGAGAAAGGTTAAAGACTTCAACGTTAACCTTAAACGCAAAAGACTTACCAATTGTGTCTACGATGATTATGATAAAACCATGCTTAAATGGGTCACTATGGCACGGCAAAATATTCTACCTCTTTCGAGAACAATAATAAGAAAAAAGGCAAAGGAATTTGCGGAAGCTCTGGGTTACGATGTTTTTTTATCAAACGTTGGATTGTACAGCAGTGAGCGGCGAAAGAGCTCCAGTCAACAATCAAACTGCTGTTTATTCAAAGAATAATAATTTACCCAATTTAATTAGAAGATAAAATTAGGATAATATTTCACAATATGGCTATTGTGCCTCAATCTTAAAAAACAGAGGTTTCTTGTTTTCATTTAAGTAATAGATAAAAAATTAGAAAACTTAATGTTATCTATAATAATACAAAGTTAAACTATAATTTTAACCCAGTTTACGTTATCTGGGAGTAACTTCAGATACGTTTTTAATTTACAAAGATTATTTAGAAAAAGTGAAACAAAACATGAAAACAAGAAATAATGCCATTCAAAAATTAGCTGAAACAACTTGGGGAGCAGATGCAAAAACACTTCGTACAGCTGCATTGGCATTAGTTTATTCTACAGCAGAATATTGTGCTCCTGTCTGGTTGAATAGTTATCATACACAAAAAATTGATGCTCAGTTGGATTGCACTATGCGCATAATGGAACCATTAAACCTACTCCTCTCGATTGGCTTCCTGCTATTTGTAATATTACTCCATCGAACATTTGACGAAAAACTGCTTTAAAACTAGAATGGGATAAATGCCAACTTAAGAAAAACTTACCAATTTGGAATAACATTGAGAACCCTCTTGCCAAAAAATTAAAATCTCTAAGTCCTATATGGTTGCAAAAGTACAGCTTTTTCTGAAGTTGACGAGTGGAAAAAATTATGGTCTGGAGTTGATATTTTCAATAACCATCTCATTGATGAACCAACAATAGAAGTCCCGGGATTTGAACAAAAAAGAAAAATTTGGTCAAAAATAAATCGCGTAAGAACAGACCATTCAAATGCAACTCTATGTTGTTTAAATGAGGTGCGATTTCTAATTAAAATTGTGACTATGGAAACGAACCAGTGTAGCGTTCCAAAATGATCGCTTTCTTATATTTAAATAAAGCGCGCATTTCCCCGCTAGTTTGCATTCAATGCATCATGTAGTAGAAGAAGCTCGCCGTTGTTAAGTACGTTTTACGATTTATCTGTTTCGTTTTGAGTAAAACGAAGTTTGAATTAATAGATTAGCTTTATAGCGAATCTATTTATAGAAAAAAGAAAATTTGTTTTATAGAAAATTCCGTATGCATTACGTCATTCTAAGTGCAGTTTCGTTCATACAAAGTACCAAGGTCAGCCCAATTACCTGTTCGAGCTTCGACAAAATCCAACGTCCCTTATCTTAACACAACGAACCCCAAGTAAATGCTTAAAATAATATCAACACTTCTTCAAACTTTCCGTGCATTGAAGTTAATTTTTGACAAACTAAAGTCGGCCTAAACTGTTTGCAATTAAATCGCACTCGTGGTTATTTTCGTTTCATTGCATTAGTCTGTACGCAATAATTAGCATTAGTTGTCGTACCTTAAATGCAGTTGTTGTACTTTACGTTATGCAATATATGTTTGTTTTGCGATCACAGTATTTTTAACTTTTGAGTTACCGGTTAAGCGGCGAATTTACAGTTCAATATCTTTAATAAGTTATTTTAGTTTAGTAACGTTTTTAGCGCTTGTAAAGGATCCTCTCGTTATTCGTTCATAGTTTTAAGTTCATTGAAAGAAATTTAATCTTTTATTTGATACCGTAGTTTATAAGTCAATTCATTACTAGAGTAGACAAGTGTCAACGTGTTTTATTTATTATTTAATGCTAAATAAATAAGCTGGCGCCTATTTATTCGTTATTATTTAGGATTTTAGTTGAGACGCATCTCTATAAAGGTAAACAACAAAACAAACCAAAAAGCAAACATTCCCATGACTCTTTAGAGTCTCTGTAGCATTTATCTGAACGTTAGCAGGTGCAATTTAAATGTGTTCTTAATTTAAAGAGTTTGTGGCCGTTACACATTTGGCGTCCAACGCATGGGGCTTGTTTTGTTTCTTGATTTTTGCATTAACTTAATTTTGTTTTCTTGCATTTTGTGTGTATTTTATATCACTTAATTTTTATCATATCTTTCTGCATTTACAATGGAACCAAATTATTTGACACAGAATGAGCATTGTCTTGAATTTCTTATCCGCAAAATTACCCCACAAAAGACACCAGATCTTTGTCGAACGCAATTACGTGGCGCATTAGCCAAAGAAAAAGTGTGCAGTTACTTTTGTCAGACCTTTAGATTAAAAAAAAATATAGCCGAAATTCAGGAGACTATCCTTGATCTTCAAAAATTATTAATTCCTGACGATGCAAGTGCATCTCCAACTGCTAACAATTACCTTCTTTAAATGATAAGAATAAATCTGTTGTTTCTGGTTTTGTGTCTGATTGAATGTTATTTAAAGGACTTCTTTTAGAACGTACCGAGGCCTTGACGACTATTGAGCATCCCTTAACTTCTCTCATAGTGCCTTCTTTACCTTGTAGTTCTAAACAAGTTTCGGTTTACAAATGGAATATTAGGTACCCTGGCTTAAATTCTAAGGACAGTCTTATGTCATTTCTTGAACAATTGTATAGCAAGACATGTTAGTCATGCTGAATTGTTTATTTCAGCTAGAGATTTATTTACAGGTCCTGCTTTACAGTGGTATCGTAATATTAGAAATGATGTTTCTAATTGGGATCTAGGTCCTGAAAAAAATGTGATATCGTATGACCGCTATCGAGTCTCTTTGCACACGTTTAAGTCAACCACCCCTGATAGTGAAGTAATGCAACAAATAATTAGAAATTTGAACCCTTTCTTTGCTGGTCATGTTACTTTACAAAATATTCAGACTCTGCCGGAATTAAAAGAATTTTGTCGTCGGGTACAAGATTTAAAATTTCGTCAAGACAGATATAAGCCTCCGCCCTTTCGTCGTTCTGGTGTATGAGACCCTGACTAGGCGTGTCTTTCCGTTAACGATTTACCTTCTTTAGTTAATAAAGTTAGTAGTCCAGTACCTTTATCTTCCAATAAATGTTGGAATTGTTTGCGTGTCGGACATTCTCATCGGAAATGTAGCAAACCAAAATCAGTTTTCTGTTATGGTTATGGTTACAAAAATGTATATAGTTTTTCGTGTCCTGCTTGCCGTCCAAAAACGGGCAACGCGGTGTCGTGCCGAACCAATCTCTTCTACAACCACTCAGTAAACGCAATTACCTCTAGACGAAAAATTTCACAAAGAAAGCAACCGTGTGAATCTGCCAATCCTATTCCTGTTGAAGAATGGAACAGTTGGCTTCTTTAAGTGAATTCGTTCATGACTTCGCACAAAATGATTTCTCTAGTCGTTATTACGTTACCTTTTGACAACCGCCCGTACATTACGTTGTATATTTTTGGTTATTTCTTGCCTTGTTTGTTAGACAACGGAGCGTCTGCGTTAGTTATTGGTAAATCTGTATTCAAGTTTTACGTTCTCATGATATCTCTTTCAATATAGTGCCTTCTAATCTGCTAGTTCATACAGCTGATGCCTCTTCTCAAGTTTGTCAAGGAAAAGTTTCGTTGCCGCTTACCTTAAACAGAGTTACAAAAATGATAACTTTTGTTGTAGTCCCGTCAATAACCCAACCAATTATTCTCGGTATGGATTTTGGTTCTCTTTTTGTTATTCGTTTAGATTTACAAAATAAAATGTTTAGTTCCTTATCTCCCCGTAAAGACAATTTGTCTGATTCAATTTCGATTTCCCCTATAGCTACTGTTTGTGATAAATATACTATCAGTTATGAACAAAAGCTCTCTCTTCAACATGTTGTTTTCGAATTTGTTCAGTTGGTTTCAGATAAACTGGGCCGCACTAATACGGCCGAACAGTACATAAATACTAGTGATGCGTTACCCTTTAAGCAAAGAAAATATCTTCTGTCCCCAGCCATGCAACCACATTTACATAAAGAAGTTGATGAAATGTTAAAATTAGGTGTCATTCGTGAATCCAATAGCCCTTGGAGTAGTCCAATCTTATTGGTGAAAAAGAAAAACGGCGAACGGCTTGTTATAACGCACGCCGTCCCAATGCAGTCACTCAAAATGGTTCATACCCTCTTCCTCGCACTGATGCTATTCTGAATCGCCTGCAGGATGCAAAATATTTTAGTTCTATAGACTTACGCAAAGCCTTTTGACAAATTCCTCTTGAGAAATCTTCATGTGCCAAAACTGTCTTTTGTGTTCTAGAAAAAGGTCTTTTTAAATTTGTAGTTATGCCTTTCGGTTTGTCGAACAGTTCACAAACCCTGCAACCTGTTATAGATCGCGTTTTAGGTCTTATTTTATTGGATCAAGTTTTTGTATATCTCGATGATATTATTATTGCATCCCCTACGTTTAAAAAACATATTAGTACGTTACGTTCAGTTGTTTCTTGTCTAAGTAAAGCTGATTTTACCATAAATTTGGAAAAATGTCAGTTCTGTCGTCCTTTTCTTTCGTTTTTGGGTTTTATTGTCGACAAAGATCGTTTGCGCACGGATCCGAATAAAGTTTCCGCTATTGTAAATTTTCCTACGCCAAGGAATACAACCGAAATACGACGAGTATGTGGTCTCGTTGGCTATTACCGCCATTTTATTAAAAATTATGCTAGTCTACTTTTCAAGAAATTAAACGTCTAATTACCTCAGCCCCTATTCTTGCTTCCCCTAATTTTAATCGTGAGTTTTTTATTCAAACTGACTGACTTAGCATTAGGTGCCGTATTGTTTCAACAGTTGGACGATAGTCTAGAACATCCAATCTCTGTTTCGAGTCGTACCTTGACAGCCGTTGAACGAAAATATTCAGCTACTGAGCGAGAGCTTCTTGGCGTTATCTTTGGAATTGAACAATTTCGTGGCTACGTAGAAGGCACAAATTTTACAGTTGTAACGGATTGTGCTGCGTTAAAATGGTTAAACAATCTAAGAGAACCTACAGGTCGTTTGTCGAGATGGAGTATGCGTTTGTCTCAATTTACCTTTAATGTTTTACATCGCCCAGGAAAACAAAATGTTGTGCCTGACGCATTATTTCGTGCCTTATCTTTTATAGATTTATCTACGTTTTCTTCGGATGAGTGGTATCTGAATATGATTAATAAAGTTACCTCACATTCGGATCAATACTCTTGCTTTAAGGTAAAGGGTCAATTTTTATATAAGTACCTTCCTTCTTCGTTACCTTTAGAATTAAACTTACTTGAATGAAAGTTGGTTATTCCCTTGCCTAATTGTACTGAAATATTAAGGCAATGCCATGATGATCCTACATCTTCTCATCTTGGTGTTTCTAAAACTATGGCTAACATTACCAATTTGTATTACTGGCCCAAATTGAAAATTTCTGTTAGTAAATACATTAAGCGCTGCAAAGTTTGTGCAACTCTCAAAAGCGACAATTCTTTACGTCCTGGTTTCATGGGTAAGGAAAAAGATATTAGTTTTCCGTTTCAGTTAGTCAGTATGGATTTGATGGGTCCCCTGTCCAGAAGTAAAAGAGGCAATAAGTATTTATTTGTGGTGACGGACTGGTTTACAAAATTTGTTAAGGTTCAGCCTTTTCGAGTGGCTACTACGAAACCAATTATTAAGTTCTTGAGAGACCAGGTGTTTTCAATTTTTGGCGTTTCTCAATTAGTTATGTTTGATAATGGGTCCCAATTTCTCTCAAGAGAATTTACAAGTTTCTTGAATGATGTCAAAGTTCAGAAGGTTTGGTTGAACGCTAGATATCATCCCCAAGTGAATCTTACTGAACGAGTAAATAGCATTTTGGGTGCAGATATATCTTCTTGTATTAAAGACAACCACAACGAGTGCGATAATTACATCTATGAGATTGCTCATGCAATCAGAATTGCCCGTCATGAAGTTACTCAAGTGGCACCTTCGTTTTTAATGTTTGGTAGACACGTGTCAACTTCTGGTGATTTTTATGGTCCGGTACCATCTACTGACAATCTCGATATTGCTAACAGGTTATTCTGGTCAAAAGAATTGTCTTATCTCCCTGAACTATATGAAGACATAGAGAAACAACTTCACAAGGTCTATGAAACAAATTCTAGACAATACAACTTACGCAAGCGTCATGTAACGTACTCCCTTGGTGATATAGTGTGGAAAAGAAACTTTACTTTGTCCGATGCTTCCAATAACTATTCTAAGAAACTTGCTTCAAAATACGTTTCTTGTAAAGTAACCAAACTTGTTTCTCCTCTCGTTTACCAATTACAGGATCTTGACGGAAATGATCTAGGGCGTTTCCATGTCAAAGATCTCAAGTCAAACTATTGTGACTTTAGTGACCAAGAATGAATGTCTTTCTTAGCCGTATAGGCCCGGCTTAAGAATTGTATTATGGTAGATGTCAATTATCTCTCGTAAAAGGCGAGTAATCAAATGTACATAGGTGTGAGCTAGGTGTTCTTCTTCCGGTGTCTCCTGTGCAGTCGTGTGACTTTGACCAGCCGTTTATTTTGTGAAACGCAGTGTATCATCTTCTGTTGTTCAAGGCATCAGTTGGTAGTGTCGAACTTAACACCTTCCTTTTTTGATTGTGACTTTTGTTGGTTTTGTATCTTTGATACCTTTACGTTCTGAGTTTTGGTTGAACTTCGTTAAGTTACCTTTCCTTTTTGATACGAAACTTATCTCTGTTTTTTGTTTTTGAGTTTTGGGCGTATGTAGCGTTCCAAAATGATCGCTACCTTATATTTAAATAAAGCGCGCATTTCCCCCGCTAGTTTGCATTCAATGCATCATGACTAGCAATTTTTCTCGCCAGAAGAGGTCTAATAATGGCGACCGAGTAGAAGAAGCTCGCCACTGTTAAGTACGTTTTACGATCTATCTGTTTCGTTTTGAGTAAAACGAAGTTTGAATTAATAGATTAGCTTTATAGCAAATCTATCTACGTTTATGGTGTTGTGTACGTTCAATTAAAGAAAAGTTTGGTTCAGAAGAATAATAACGTGCATTCCGAAATTGACGAATATTTGTTATCTTTTTGTACGTTTGGTTTCTACGTTTCTGTCGACAGAAAATCGACTATCCACTTCGTTATTAATTTATGGAAAAAAGAAAATTTGTTTTATGGAAAATTCTGTATGCATTCTAAGTGCAGTTTTATTTATACAAAGTACCAAGGTCAGCCCAATTACCTGTTCGAGCTTTGACAAAATCCAACGTCCCTTATCTTAACACAACGAACCCCAAGTAAATGCTTAAAATAATATCAACACTTCTTCAAACTTTCCGTGCATTGAAGTTAATTTTTGACAAACTAAAGTCGGCCTAAACTGTTTGCAATTAAATCGCACTCGTGATTATCTTCATTTTATTGCAAAAATTGTTATTTCAACCAGGTTTCCTCTACTTAAAAATACATACTAACATTGAAGAACAACATGAATTTTTTCCAAATCGTTCTACTACCACTCACCTTCTTGTTTATTAAAAGTTTATTTATGCAGCGAATGAGGAAAATGTACATCTAGATGTTATTTACGCAGACTTTGGAAAAGTTTTGGATAGTGTAAATCATAACATTTAATTAGTAAATTGTTAAAGATTGTCATTCATGGATCATTACTGTATTAGATCAATATTTCAAATCGTACACAATTAGTCTAATACAAAGGGTACACCTCAAACCCCTATCAATTCACTCTGGCGTTCCTCAAGGAGCTCAACTTGCTCCGTTATTGTTTTTAATATTTATATTAAAAAATTATTTAAACATAGTAAATTATTATTTTTTGCGAATGATGTAAACATTTTTAAAACTATTATATCATTTGATGATTGTCTACTACTTCAAAAAGGTTTAAATAGTTTTTATACTTGGTGTATATTAAATTCCATGGATCTAAACTCCAATAAATGCTTAAAGATTTCTTTTTTCATATAATTCCATTCATAATTGAAAATTTAATACGCATGTGAATAATATTCGATACAAAGCTATTAAAGCATTAGGCTTCATTTTTAGATGTTTAACAAATTTTTCTAATACAATCTAGACACAATAAAGTTGTTGAATGAAATAGTACGTTCACACTTAGAATATTGTACCCTAGGTTCGTCACTTTATATTTCAACCCTTATCACCAAAATTGAAAAAGTGCAACATCGGTTTCTAAGATTTTTTCTTTCAAAGCTTTAATGTTGCTTTTTAGAAGAACCATTATTAATTAGCAAAAAAACTAATATCATTAATTATTTTTTCTAAAAGATACTTTATCTTAAAATACTTATAAAATTTATTTGTAAGATTCTAGCTCAATTTTGTTCTAAATTTTTTTTTATTTTATTCTTAAGTATTTAAATTTAAATATATTAATTCTTTTGTTTATTATAAATATTTTTTTTCTTTTTTGACACTATACTTTTTGTTTATAAGTGTACACAATTATTTGTATATTTATTTTTTTGGGATATTGCCTGTAAATAAAATTATTATTATGTATTAATTTTTTGTTAGTTATTTTAATACTTAGCTCTCCTAGCTAACCGTCTACTATTAAGAGAGTGAACATAATGTTATTATATATGATGAAGATTGGATCAGTTCGAGTATTGAATATATTATCCCATTTATAATAGATGTAACTACATAAGAGTTTATGATATATAAGTATGTTCTACTATTAATACTGGGTTCCCTATATTAGACTATACAATTTAAAAGTCGAATAAAAACTTTCTAATCAAGTAAATTAACTTTTTAATCGACTAATATGTAGCTTATTCTGTGGGATTTATGACTAAAGTAAATAACAATTCATGTCTTCCAAATGCCCTCCTTCGACTTCAATGCATTTTTGAATTCTAAGTTCAAAATGTATTATCACTCGGCAAAGCAAATATCCATTTATTCCTGCAATTTTATTTTGAATCTGCTCCTTCAGCTCCAGAATTTTTGCGGGAATTGTTATTTACTTTAGTCATAAATCCCACAGAATAAGCTACATATTAGTCGATTAAAAAGTTAATTTACTTTGATTAGAAAGTTTTTATTCGACTTTTAAATTGTATAGTCTAATATGGGGAACCCAGTATAAAAGAAATCAATAAAATGGTTTAATTAGAAAAACATTAATTATTTTCTCTCAATTATTGTTGTTATGATGTTTCATAAAAAACTATTACTGAATGTATTTCAAGAAAATTTAATTGGATCTCTATTCTTGAATATAAGTATACATTACTAAAATAAAATTTTTTCAATTAAATTTTCATTATTTTATCAATAAAAAGTAGGCGTAATTTATAGTTTTAATTCTCATAATACTAAAACATAGTAAAAGATGTAATGACATAATTGCTGTTTAGATCAGATAAGATACTAATAGAATCTATAGCGTCTTCTATTTAACAGACATTGATCGAGTTCTACAATAAAAGTTTTACAAGAACAAAATTAATTACATTGTTTTTCTTTTACTTTCTTATTTTTCTGCTCATTCTTACATTGAAACTATAAAAAAAGTTCTTAGAAGATAAAAAATAATTATATATCTTAAGTGACCCATTTTTCTCTATGATATATAGCACATAAATTTGATCTAATTTCCATCAACTTGTACATCAGATGTAATGTGGTATTCCCATTTAAGCTCTTGTGATACGTAACGCAAGTAGCTGTGTCATGGAAAACGAGCTTTTGTGTTAATAGGCATTATGAAGAAAACGACTGACGCCACATTAAACAGCAGCCTCTGTAAAAAAATCGATAACAATATTTGGCGTTTGTTAAACCACCCTACAAAAAAATAATAAGGATTTAGCAGTTTTCTTCAGCTAAAAGAAATTAAGTAATCTAATAGTATGTTATTTCTCATTTTTTGTTGTTATTGATGTATTTTTATTATCTCCTCTCGAATTCACAAGTCAAATGGATTCTCCCTTAAGATAGATTTATGTTTTTGGCATTTTTATGTCAATAATAGGCGTTAAAAAATACATACAACCCATTTTTCATGTCTTTCGTTTTATTCCGTTACGTGCTTTTAAGCTTTTGCAATGTGTGAGTTAAACATCTATGTCGTTTACACAAAAGGTATGAATGAAATTTTAAGAACTTTTAAATTTTTTTTTCATTTCAATTTCAATTAAAGAAGTTAATTAAATAAACAAATAAAATTAAATGTAATATGATTAATTTTAAACATTTGTTTAGGTACGTGCGTCTACAGTCGCAGAATTTAAGCAAGTTCATGTATAATCAACGCTAAAGCTTATCTTGATTTATGAAAACAGGAAGATAAACTTTGGGCTGAAGCTTCAGACATTTAAATAACTGTTTACTAAATATTACGTGATTTATTAATAGTTTCAAAACTAGAGAAGTACTGTAAGACAGTTTAACAATAACTTAAATTGATGAAAAAAAATGTAATGAGTAAAATTTAAAACCTAATTGTAAAATTAAGTAAAGAGCAACACTTGTTTAAAAATACTTTACTGTTTAACAACAAAGTCATTTAGCCCGTTTCTCAGATACCATGTCACGCGTTGGTTCCCTTAAACACGTTTCAAAACTGAAACAGAAACTTTTTATTCAAAAAGATAAAAAAGAAGGTGAGAGTAAAATTAGTACTTGTAAACTATAGAGCTCATTTGACAGAAGGTCATATGAGTTGTTGAGATATAATTATTAGCTTAAAATATTGTTTATTGCGCGATCCGTCAGTTTAAGGCACAAGTTATTTTTAAAAGTTATTTTGGTAATTAACACTTTCAACGCCAATTTTTGCAAAAGCAAAGCTTAAAAATAAAATTTTAGAAGTTGATAAAAATATTAGCGTCGAACAAAAGATTGTAAAATTATAAACAGAAATCGTGTATGACGTTTCGCTGTAAGGTTTCGAATTATTTTCAATTTAAAGAATGGGACAATTGTGACATGTAGTGACGTCATATCACATTGTAAGTTACGTTTCTTGTCAATTATTCAGATTTTTTATTAATTTTGTTGTTTCACATCTTTTTTATGATTCACAACCCTTCAAAATGTCTCAAGTTTGATATCTATCTAATTTTCACATTAATTTGATTGTTTGTATAGGTACATATTTTTCCACAATTTTCTTTAGAAGAAAATATATGTTTAGGACACAGAAACACTGACTTCCAGTTATGCTATTTTTTTCATCTATGGCTGCTCGTTTCGATGCTAGCACTAGTATCAAAAACTAATTTTGGAAGAAAAATTACTAAGAGAAGCTAAATTTTGTGTTCGAAAATCGATAAATGCGTATCTATTTTAATTCAATATATAGTAATATTGATTAAGAAAATGAATATAATAGGAGGTAATAAAAACAACATAAACCGGTAACCAAATGTTTGTTACCAAATTCTTTCGTTTAAATCTAGAAATTAATTTTTTTATGTAAATGTATACGCTTTGTACATACTTTGATCCAGTAAAGTTGTCGAAAGTTGAAGTTTAAAAAAACTCCAAGTCGACGCACAAGCTTACACAACGCTTCATCTACTATCTTAATATCTATTTGAAGCAGGATCGTAGAAAAGATAGATAAAGTAATAAACTTGTGGTAAACATGTAACGAACATAACAAATAGAAAACTGAGCTGGACTGGAATTGGAATTAAATTGATTTAATTTTTACAGTTTTACAGTACAGTACAGTTTTACAGTACATCAAAATATCGCGTGGTGGCGTAGAATTCTTCGTTAAAACGTGACAAAAATTGACTGAAATGAAAGTTTTCTTACTTACCTTAAATTCTAACCTAAACGTTGTATCAACTAATTACTTTGTTAAAAAAATTATCAAATGTCAAAGAACATTCCAAGACCTACCCATCTCAGAAAAAAAAAACAAAGTTATCTTTAATATTATAATATTGTGGACACTATAGATATCTTCTGTTGCGAGTGATAATAAAAGTAAAAAAAGTAAATAGTAAGGAGGTCTTGGTTCGTAAATTTAAGCTTTTATCAGTTTTTAATTAATGATCGGCGATTCAATGTTACTGCAATTGTTTTAGAATGGGAATATCATGATTTTTTTTGGAGAGTGGCGGGTTACATTTGCATTGGTATAGTTTAGAATAGTAAGTGAATTATTTGGAAAAAGAGAAATGGCCGAAGTAATTAGATTAAGTACTTACGATGCCTCTCATTAATTAAATTAATTAAAAATGGGTATTTCTACATAATTTAAATAGTTAATTTAGAATATTAAAAAGAATAGATAATGATAAAGGAACGTCCACTAACGTTTCTTCTGTACGAAACTGTCAAAAGATGAAATAAAAAAACTACGTTTCCGTGTCAGGAATGTGAACCAATTTTATCCCACTACACAGGTTGTAGAACTGTTTTTTAATTCTTAATTCTGTAACTGAATAACACTACGCAACTACGCATTTATTTTTGTGTTCCTCGTCTTTATCCCGACATCTATCTTTGTCTGCCATCATTATATTGGAATACCTTGGGCAATTATTTCTTTATCAATTTTTGTTCTTCCCTATTTTATGTTCACATTTCTTCACCACATCTAATTTTTGATCATTCACTCTCACTGTTTTCCCGTTCTCAATTTCTTTTCTGGTTCGTGTCCTTATTACCGTCTGAATATTTCTTCCTTCTTGAGTTAAATAATCGTTTACATATATTTTGGTTTGTAATTTTGTAGTTTTTTTACATTCTATTTGAACAAACTCTCTTTGCATATTCCGTTTAATTCCCAGTTCCTTCCCGATAAATCTTTCCATTTCATCTCGCATTCTGGGGTTAATTGATTTATTTCAATAATTATGTTTCTTCTAGTTTTCTATTTTTCCAGGTTATTTATTTTTTCATTTACGTTCTTTAATTTACGTGTTTCTTTTGTAACTCTTCTTACCCTTCTCTTGTAATATTCTCGACTTGTTCCGTGTTATTGTTTTGTTCATTTTTAATTTTTTGGTCTTTTCCACATTTGTCGGGGTTCTATGTATCCTCCTAGATCTCTTGAACAGCTAAATAACATTTTTTTCATCCTTTTATTCTCATCAGATCATAAAATATTTGTCCAACTCGATTCAGCATTATGAATAATATTCTAGTATGCAAATTTTCTTTGAACTTTGACAAACGATAAAAATCTATGTTGCTTATTAATCAAATTCTACACAAACCAATTAAGAAAAACTAAAGAAATACTATCAAAAATGCAAATGTATTAATTGGCTTATTTTGGTATATTTCTTAAGGCAAAGCACACGATAAAGGCAAATATTGCAGATACTGTGGTACATTAGTTCATGTTAGATTTGGTAAATGAAATAATGATAAAGTTGCAAGAAAAAGTACTTAAAACCACAGTATACGCACTAACGTTTAGTAGCAACACTTTAAGTCTTACTTAAAAACGAACATGTGTCAAAATCCACATTATTCAAAATGGCGTAGTATAGTTATCAGCTGATTTGTGATATTTGTGTTTATGTATTTATTCAACATTATTAATTGACCTTGACTAGTTTTAAGTGTTTGACTGTTTTAAGTATTAAGTTTAGGTAAGCATTTATTAATTTATTTATTTGATAACATTCTTATTTATTTAATTTCAGAATTATTTTAGTTTTATTACAAGTATACATATTAATATTCCTGAACGAGATTTGGGGTATAATTAAGCAATGCAAAGTTCCTTATCATGACGAAAATTGCATACATCAACCATTATATTATTTTTATTTCCAAGTGGTGAAGCAGGATAATTTAGATAACAGATGATTTAAACTTTATCCTCTAATTGTTTTTGAAGCAGGTGTAAACACTGGGTTAATAGTAGTAATAGACCAAAGTTTGTAATAAGCATTTTATGAATCATATGTTCATGAACGATTTAAATAATCATTTATTTGCAGAGGTGTATCCTAATATTGAAACTTTCGATCAGTCGTGTTCAAGTGCAAGTAAGGAAATTATTTATTTTAGTAAGCACATTAGGCGTATTACAAGTATATGTATAATTCGATTCATCCAACGAAACCTTAACTCATATTTTATCTATATGCGACAATCAACGTTACACCGAAGCACATAGTGTAGTATTTATAAATTTTTTTTAATGTACATTATTCAAAATGGCGTCAAGGCCACTAAAAACATAATTCAAACATTAAAGTGCGGCCGATAAGTTTTGTTACTGGTCATTAGTATGTATACTGTGTTATAAATCACTTTTGGTAACTGTGAGGAAAACAAATAATTCGAATTAGTTTTTGTAGAATTTCATAACTAATAGAAGTCAGATAAACTCCATTGTTAAATAAATTGTAAATCTTATATGCAAAATGACGTTTATCATGTCTTTCAACCCTTTTGTACAGTAGATCAAACTACGTCGGAAATTGCTACTATTCATCTCACGATTAACTAACAAAGACTTGATTAAACCCATTCAAATGTCAACATTTTCAAGCTTAAATTTAACAATTGTTTTTTTTATTTGCCAGTAAAATAATAGCTTATCTTAAACTAACTTTTCATTAATTTCCACTCATTTACGTACTTAACTCTTTCTGGCTGTTTGGCAATAACGACTTTCTTGCCTTTGATGAAATGTGTAACACAATTTCAAGTAAGTAAAATTTATGTAATTGTCAAGCAGAATCCAGTAACGCCATATTTTAATTTAAGAAAAACATTTCAAATCTTTACATTATTAGTATAGTAAAAAATGAAAAAAAGTATCTCCGTAGATAACGTATTATTTTAATGAGTCTCTTGTACGCAGTTTGTGAAATAAAAAATGCGTACAAATCTGAAAAACAATTTATAATTTAGTCTTTACAATGAAGTTTTAATTGGAGTGGCTCAGTTGATGAATATTACGACATTTTTCTAAAAATTTTCTAAATATAAACTTGTTTTACAACATTAGTATTTAGTATTCATAAGATAAATAAAAACCGACTGTTCCTACGTTTATAATACAAGCACGATTTATTACGAAATCTGTAAATACATTGCACGTCACTATTAAACAAATGACTTCAACTTAATAAAAGGAACTAAAATCATACTATAGAGATTTTGTTTACTTCAAAATCTTAAACACGCTATTAAATAAAACACACGTTTTATTGGAAAAAAATACAGAACTTGAACTTCATGCACAAATCGAATTTTATAAGAACGACTGTCCATCTCAAATTGCTGTAATTATGTAGACATATAAAGCAATCTGATGTTTACTAAAAAAATCTTTGCTAGATTGTAATGGGATATACATGAGTCATCTAATTAATTTGTCGTATCCTGTTTAATAGAATAGATACATGATGTATGAATGTAAGCTTTAGAATAACTTCTGAAGAAGCTAACAGCATGGTTAGCGAAACGTCAAGCAGAGAACGTAGGAAGGAAGGACGAACACGGCTCAACCCGGAAGATAAAAATCTTAGATACATGATGTTTAATAAATAAAAATTATTTTATTTAATGATTATACTCTCCTCCTATTTCATAATTATTCAACTTAAAAGGTGGTGGAATGTCCAACTGATTACGTAAGAATAACTTCCCAAAATTTGAAGCCATAATCCCCTACGTCGACAAATATAAATTTTCCCTCGGCATCTACCACAGCTTGTAGAGTAATAGCATGAAAATTTTTGTAAGAAAAGTAAGCAGAACCACTATTGACTGGGCATTCCATCTTCAATAATTTCACATCAATAGCTCCTAAACAATTAGGAAAATTCCACAATTCGTAGAATTTATCAGCAATATTTTCCATTCCAAACAGTTTGGTTTTTCATGTAAATAGGTGACAGCTCCTCCCAAATAATCTGACAGCATTCATCTACTATTTTCCCTATAGTAGTTGCACCAATACGGAAAGAGTAATGTAAAGACTGAAACCGCTCTCCCGTGGCAAGAGACCTAGAACAAAACACAATTTTGTAATAGGTATTCCGTACAGTATATAGAAAGACTGAAAACCTTTTATTTATACAGTGGAACCTCCATTGAACGGTTCGCGTCCAAGTAAACTTTGTTAGGTTGTTAATATTCAAAGTTTGTCGGGCTCGAACATGAAGGTTTGATCCAGACAAAATTAAAATTAATTGATTATTTATTTATATTTTCCCTTCTTAATTGCAGATTCAGATTGCAAAACAAAATGGAATGCACTACGTAGATCATATTGTAGATATCTAAGAGACTGAGAAACTACCCCTAGTGACTCCGGTGCTTCGAAAAAGAAATGTTATCTGGCTGACTGCATGTCATTTTTAAAAAATATACGGGTCAACACAGAAAGTCCAAAGGAAACACCGTAGTTGACAGTGATCTCACCATCACCGATGAAATCATCACAGACAACACAAGACAGGTAACACCAGCTGAATATGAATCTCATGAAACTCCACCTGCCATAAACACTTCACATGTTACGTCTAAAATTTCTCAAAAAAGAAAAGCAATAACCAAGACACCGGCAGATCTTGTAGTAGAGCCGATGATAAAATATCTCACATCCAGGACGGCTCCAATTGAACAGTCACCCAAAACTGCAGTTGGCAAGTTCATGGAAAGCCTCATTCCGGAAGTAGAGAGTCTTTCCCCCAAACGACAACGCTACTTGAAATGTGAGGTGCTAAGCATGCTGCATAAACTTTTAGATGAAGAAGAGGCATCAGTGTTAATTATTCCTGAAGGATCTGGTAGCAGCACCAACAACTCATCACACCTCCCATCTCCAGAAAATTTTAATGATTTTCAAACTTATTATCAAATGTAAATATCTAAAATTGTTGAAAAATAAAACATTTCTTTTAAATATCAGCTTCTTTGTTCCTAATATTGAATTTCCTCTTATGTTTTAATAATTTACTGTTGTTCATTCACATATCATACGATAAGGTAAATTTGTGATATCACTTACCTCATGGTGACAAGAAGTCTATGTTCTGCAGTTATACACTTGCGATAGTTGGTATCCTTCTTACAAATGCGAGAACCTATCACGGACAAAATGTAATCAAATGTATCGATTTTTAATCGCGTAAAGTTTCTAAACTTCTTTTCATCTGATCGTAGTTCAATTATAAATTTGTCTAAAGTGCACTCTACAATTCGTTTTGCGTTTATCGGATGCATCAAAGCATTGATTTTCTGGATAGTATGAACTTTGCAGCCAATACCACATGACAACAACAACCTCTTCATCCGACGCCATTTTAGTGAAGACTGAATAAGCTTTGAACAAAACATTTTTACTTTAAACGACTTGTTTTCACTTTAAACAGATTGATCTATCATTGAACAAAACGTTTAAACGTTTAAACAAAAGCTGTAGGAAAAGTTTATACAAAAATGCTTTAAACGCGTTTATACATTTTACTTTATACGAAAAATATTTTGTGTTAAGGCGTTTTGTTTGTTTGGTGTGCGCCCAGCCTAAAGCTAAAATGCACCAACTCAATGTGGCGAAACACGCGTAATATACGAAGTGCATTCGAAAATTTGATATTGAGTCAAGAGTAAAGTGCCCTTATTTCAGTAAATATCAAAAAATTTTATTTGAAAAAGTTGTTCTTCAGTAAAAAAACATCAAGATTTAAAGTCATGGCCATCTAGGACAAATTTTAATTTTTTCCAATTTCCAATAAGAAGAATCGAACTGTACCTGTTGCGGGATGGGTATCATACTGAGATGTAATTTAATTTTGATGTTTAGTTCCTCAATATTATAGAAAATGATATTCTTCTTAAGATACCGACTTGTTTTGAGCAATTTTTGGTGTCAACAAAAAATCAAAAGAACTTTGCACCAAAAATGTTGAAGTTTTTTCTAATGAATAAAAAAATTGACCATAATTAGCACAATAATTGGTCAATTTGTAAATTACAAGCTTTTTTAAATAAACTGTTGTATACAAGATGTCGTTTAATTATCATTTAAAGCAAATCTTTCTTCTTATAGCCACCATTTTAAAAAAATTGAAAAGATATTTTTTAGATGGCCATGACTTCAAATCTTGATGTAGTTTTTAATGGTGAACAACTTTTTCAGAATTTTTTTTTGATATTTACTGAAATAAGAGCACTTTACTCTTGACTCAAAACCAAATTTCCGAATGCATCTCGTATATTACGCATTTTTCACCACATTTTGTTAGTGTATTTTTAGTTTTAGGGGATGCACAAACTATTATAAAGAATAACTTTTTATCAAAAAATCCATAATAAATAAGTTTCCCATATGGTGCGGACTTTGGGGATGACCCTGTATAAGAAATTAGACTATTGGTCTAAAAAGGCGCCACCTGCTAGATAAAAAAAGAAATAAAACCGAGCAACAGGAGATCAACAGGTTTTACTTAAAATCTAATATGCTAAATCGAATACATACCAGAGAGAAAGACAGACAGTTCAGTACAACAAACAAATCTTAAAATATTAGGAGAATGTGACAGAAGTAGAGAGACTGTCGCATATAGTAACGTGCGTTAGCAGCAGCCTCGCTTACAACAAATAAGGCTCAAATTTCAGGTAAGCTTTAGTACGCTCGAGTTAAAATTATTATTCCAATTGAAGATTGGCTGCTATTAAGGCTCTGCGTACACATATCACTTACACACGACGATTTAGACTAAGCCTAAACTAGAATGAAAGGGGTAAGTACCTCCCGCAAACTCAAAAGGCCTTTTGTGTCCGCGAAACCGCTCTAAATGAAGCGCCCCAGCCCGTATTGAGCTGACGTCCGGTTAAGGAAGGTACACCGAATAAAAGTTACTTAAATATTAGCAATCGAGCGTTTTATATCATATGTACCAGAGCTTCATACGCATTATTATTATGAATAAATGGCTTAAATACTAAAACTTTGTTGTAATCGGTAGAATGTAGTTCCGAGAATGAAGGTATTCTGATAGCGACGGTATCGACAGTTTGGGCAAGTTAGATAGTCTTAGAGGAGGTGTGCGGAGAAGAACAGAAGGCGATCGACTCTCCCTCGATGGAAGTATGCAGCATAACCAACCCCTGTAGACGTGGTATTCACCGGTGGTCTGCAGCTTAATTAATGCAAAACCGTGGTGTTGTCTTTCATTAATAAGGAAGGTTCTTAATCAGCCACTCCAGCACCCTCAAGACTTATCCAAGTACAATACACAACGAGAACATAAGATTGAACGCAATGTACTAAAAGCTTATGTAGGAATTAGAATTAATACAAATCGGAAAGATAACCAAATATACTCACGGTAAATTTAGCCGGATTAAACTTAAACGCTTATTTGAATTGGACATCGTGAAACGTCAAACGAAAAGGAAGATGTCTGCTGAACGTCTCAAAAATTTAGTCTAATTTAATTTTCCACCAATAGAAAATTAGCAACATGCGCGTCAAATACGACTTTCGTCGCAACATACTACTCGCGACACACGTTTTAAGACGGCTTACGCCAAACGTCCTAAATTCGAAAATAAAACCGTAACACCCTACGACCTTTTTGGCTCGCGTAGAACAAAAATTGTGTCAGTTAGACTTATATTCTAATCTACAAGGCATGAAAACCCTACGGCCTTTTGGCTCACCTAGACCAAGAGTATATACCTGTGTGGTACTCCCACTAGGCATCATTTAAGCTCCCGTTATCAAATTTACAAGGTTGTAGCAACCCTGCGGCAATGCAGGTTCACGTAAACCATGATGTCGCCTATTATATTTAATATTAATTCTGTCGCTAATAATATTTTTGTTTTGTTTGTATCAACGATTTCGAAGTTATAAGCGGTCTTCGGTTTCGTAGATTACCTGCCTCGTTTTGGTAAGTGGGGACAAAATTCGACACTCGTTTTTGAGCATTACGTGTAAGAGAAGTCTCGTGAGAAATAAAGAAAAAAAAATTTTGATTTGTACGATTAAGTTGTATCTGTCACATTTCATAATTAGTTTACATATAAAGTTTCTTTGTGATACAGTTGTTGTCTTATTAAACTGTTAACCCGACTAAATGTGCAAGAAAAATCCGCATAGTCGGTCCTGCAATCTACGTTTGTTCCCTTGACTGTCACGGCAAGGTTAATGTTCAGTTATTTTGCTCAAAATCACGTGTGACTCCTTTAAGCGGATGTTTCATCCCACGGTTAGAGTTGTGTGCAGCAGTCCTTCTTACTCAGCTAACGTGCAAGGTCCAGTCTTCTCTCAATTTAGAATTTTATGCACTGTGGTTGTGGTCTGATTTTTCAATCGTATTAAGTTGGTTAAAGTCTCGTGCCAACAAATTTAAAACGTTTGTATCTAACCGAATCGCGTCAATCCAAAAACAAACCAGCGCTTCCCAATGGCGTCACGTTCCTTCCGAGCAAAACCAAGCTGATCTCATATCTAGAGGGTGTCAAACAACAGATTTGATAAATAACATGCTTTGGTGGAACGGTCCTGAATTTCTAACATTACAAGAGAGTCAATGGCCGGTCCTACATAAGGAACATGATAGTTTCACTGCAGATTATCATCAACGTAACGATAAATTTACATTGAATTTGCACAATTGCATCACGTCATCTATATTCAACGATTTTTCTTCTCTAACTAAACTTAAATGAATAATATCATGGGTTTTCCGAATTAGTAATACTTTGCGAATCCGAGGTAATCTGCAAATATCCGAGCTCAAATTTTCAATGGAGGTCTTGAGCAAATTGTGCAAATCAGAAAGCTTTGTAACTAAAATAGCATTATGAAAATCTAAGCGACCGTTAAAAATCGCACCGAATATCCTTTCTTTAAACCCGTTCTTAGATGAAAATGGCTTACTAAGAGTAGGTGGAAGGTTACGATACTCTCATTACAAATTTCATAAAAAATTTCCGATATTAATTCCAAAGGGTCAGCCTTTGACATACTTGATTTTTAAACATTTCCACATTAAACTCTTACATTGTGGAGCTCAACAATTACTTTCGCAAATACGCGAGTACTATTGGCCGGTATACGGTAGCAATACTGCTAGAAAAATAGTCATAAATCATACGAGCTTCTAATGGCTGAATTGCCGTGTTATCGAACGCTTCATACAACCACTGTGTTTCACAAGTTGGTCTAGATTATGCTGGACCAATCCTTATTAAAGACCGTAAGCTACGCGGTGCCAAACTTGTCAAAGCATACATTTGCTTGTTTATATGCATGGTAACCAAGGCTATACACCTTGAATTACTTACTAATTTAAGTAAAATGTGTGTCTTGCGACATCTCGTGTAAACATTGACACGTGTGAATAGTATAAACTAAGAAAAATGCCAACAGTTAACTGTAACGACATGTGTGTGTTAAAGTGCAAAGCGCTATCTAAGCGATAGCTTTAATGCTTGAAACACACGTTGTCGATAAAGCCAAGTATAACTTGTACAGAAGCACACACGCAACGAAAGAACATCTGATGCAGCATTTCGCTCTTATTGTGAGCTTATCAGAGGTGTATACTTAAGTGCAGTATACGACTGTACAATTGCTCGATCCTTATGTGCCTTACCTAGCTGTAGTCTTGTAGATATCAAAGAAGGAAGATTAAAGTTGTATCAAAGGCTTCAACTACTAAATAAACACTTCTGGGGACGATGAAACTTGGAAGTAATTCCAGAACTGCAACGAAGAACAAAATGGTTTAAACGTCTGCCTGAGCTCATCAAAGAAGGAACCCTAGTCCTGATAAAAGAAGAAAATTTGTCTCCTTTCAGTAGCGGCTTGGAAGAGTTGTGGCAGCACACACCTCTCCAGACAACGTGATTTGTATAGTGTCAGTGAAAATTCATAACGGGCACATCATAAAACGTTCAGTGTACGGTTTATGCGCCTTACCTATTGATTAGTAAAATTTGTTTACAAGTCTTTGTTTTATTGTGTTTATTCTTTTGGAATCACTAGATTCCAAGGCGGCCGGCAATGTCGCGTATTATATTTAATATTAATTCTGTCGCTAATAATGTTTTTGTTTTGTTTGTACCAACGATTTCGAAGTTAAAAGCCGGCTTTCGGTTTCGTAGATTACCTGCTTCGTATTGGTAAGTGGGGACAAAATTCGACACTCGTTTTTGAGCATTACGTGCGAGAGAAGTCTCGTGAAAATAAAGAAAAAAAAATATTGATTTGTACGATTAAGTTGTATCTGTCGCATTTTATAATTAGTTTACATATAAAGTTTCTTTGTGATACAGTTGTTGTCTTATTAAACTGTTAACCCGACTAAATTTGCAAGAAAAATCCGCATAGTCGATCCTGCAATCAACAAACGAATTAATTAATCAATTAATCAACACATGATAGGAGTCCATCTTTGTTACGTTTTAGGTCAAGTCAGTTAGTCTTAGTAAGTTATGTAAAATAATATTAGAACTTCAATTATTAAGTTCACCCCTGCTTACCAATACGTCTGCATTTCAGCGCCACTTGAATTCGAATTTCTCGTCCCTGATTTCTTCCCTTCGTCTTCAAATTTGGGGTCAAACGGTTCGATTTTAAAAACATACCTATAGAAATCATTTACAGCATGTTAGCTGTTTCCACAAATTATCTAAATAATTTGTACATAAGCCCATAACCCAACATGCATATACCTTTTAAAATCAATCATTTTGTATTTATTAAAATTAAAACTTCAACTTTTGCATATGGTCCTAATTAAATTTACTAAGGTGAATTCTTAATACGCGTAACACATAATTTGTGTTTACAAATTTTAAACAAAGAAAAAATAAATTATGTTAAAATTAATTTCATCACCTCCTGTTTTAGCTCTTTCATTTCTTTTTATTTTCATTAGTTCTCATTTATTCTTTTTAAACTCTATCTGCTCTTCTCTTGATTTTCTTATCTTCCCTTGTAATATGCTCGTCTCTTCCTTGTTATTATTTTCTTCATTTTATTTTTTTTATGTGTCTATCCTGTTTGTCGGAGTTCTATGAGTCCTCTTAGATCTCCTGAACACCTTAATAACATATTTTTCATCTTTTACTTTCCTCAGATCATAAGATATTTGTCCAACTCCATTAACTTTTAAAAATACTATCCTAGTACGCAAACTTCTAAAGCACATCATTAAGGCAAATATTTTCTTGCAGATACTGTGTTAGGTTAGTCATCTAGCTAGGCATGTTTGTCTTCTTTTGTTTAACATAGGCGTACCTATTGGATTTTCTTGATTTCAATTGTATTTTGTATTGATGTTTAAATTAAATATATTTTATTATACTACACCACTGGTTACTTCCAATTTTTGCGGTTGCCGAAATTTTTACATATCTATTTTGTTAAGGAAGTTGTTGGTATCATCAGTTTTTAATTATTTCTTTAAGATGAAAAGTCCTCAACGTGTTCGAAAGAAGAATCTGTAATCATCACGCCAATTATTGTAACAATCGTGTGTTTGATTAATCGGGACGATTATTTTCCAGTTGAGAAGTTGCTTATAAGTGATATCACGTTTACTTGGAAGCTTTTAAATGGGTTATTGGAATTTCAGTACTCATTACAGCATTTTCAATTAATTACGGGACGTCACCCTGTCCGTCACCGTAACTTATTTCATCTTCCTATTGCTAGAACTAATGCATTTCAAAATTCGCCTATATTGCGTATGTCTCGAACAATTAATGCAATGCCCAATTCCATTGATATCTTTTTTACATCAAAACGTCGATTAAAAGAACAGTTACGCAAAGCATATTCGTTGACCTGAAATGAAACGTGTAAATTAAATATAAGTATAAGTTTTTTTTCAAGTAATATATATATTTTTTAATATTCGTTTAAAATATATCAATTTGCTGTTTTTGTTTTATATTACGGATAATATGTATGTAATTATATACTCAATAGTGACGAGCGCACAATGTATACGCATTCCATAAGGATTTAGTTTTATTTATTTTATTTTACCTGTATGTGTTCTTTTTGCATAAATAAATAAATAAATAAGAATTATTGTAGTAGACGATTAATTAGAAAAGCAATTATTCTTCACCACGAATGTGTTAGATTGCGGCGAGCCAGAAAATCTTCCAACACCTGAGATAGGCTTGTTATTGATTCGATCCTCTCATTAAAATACATTTTTAATTTTTTTTTTAATTACAGTTATTTTATATAGATAAGAAACAACTAGATGTCGCACACTTATTGACAGTTAACATTAAGAGATTGCAACACAATCTCTCTGGTTTTGGACAATCATTCTGAACCTGCAAAAAAAAAACATTAATACATGTAAAGGTAAGTATCGATTCGTGTTAATGTAGCACGAACGAAAATGCATTCACATTAAAGCAACTTTGTCGACAGCACGCATTTGTACAATAGTGAGTTCTCTTACTCCTGAAGAGTCCCAAAAGGACAAAACACCTGTCAAGTGATTCTCGGTGTTTGTTTGCTATTGTACAAACTTTTGCAAACTTATAGCAGGCGATTAGAGATTGTTATGTTTGTCAACACTTAGATGGTTGTAATAATCTAAAGATTGGCTTATGTAACTGTTACACATCTGTCCACAAAGTTGCTCTAATGTCAATGTAAGTTATCATGTATTGTTTTACAAACAGATTAGAATTTTGGCATATGAATTTGCGAAATCAATTCCCGGTTGTAAGATGCTTAAAAACTGGAAAACAAGTAAAACAGCTGGTTTGTAACTTCTAATTACGTCCATTCATAAAAAAGCATCCAAATCTCTTGTTGTGAAAACCAATGGCGTTAAATAAACCTCTTGTGAATGACTTCATTAGAAAATTTGCTTCTGATCTTAAAAAATTCACCTCGGTGCCAAAAGAAATGCGCCTTTTAGACAAAACAGAAATTACAACTGTTGCCAAGCCTGTGAAAGTAGGCAGGGCAAAAGAAAAAAAGCAAGTAAGTCAAATTCCTGCAGAAGAAAGGTGTTCTTTAGTCACGTTTGTCATAATTGTTAATGGTTTTGGCGCAATGGTTTCTTTAGTATTTGTTTTATCCTAGGATTCCTAATTCCTCAAAATATTTATTTGGAGAGTCGTCTACCGGAATTAATCCGGTTGGATGACCGCATAACTATTGTCCACAGTTTTGGAACGCATAGTGAATTTTACTCGTTGTTCTACAGAAAACAAAAGATAACTATGAAGCCCATGTTTCAGTTAAAGCAATAAGATATTGTAAACACAATGGCTTTATTTTATTCTTTTTTCCACCTCACACGAAGCATAGGATTTAGCTTTTAGACGTGGGAGCGTATGCACAATTTAAAACTAGCTACTGCTTTCGATGATTAGATGTTAACACTTCCAGATCAAGCTACAACCGTAAGAAACATAGGATATTTGACAACCTTGAAAAATATCAGTAGCTACATTTAAGAAAACTGGTTTATAATCAACTAATACTCTAGTATTTTCTGATAAAGATTTTTGGCAAACAAGTATACAGACTGACCTTTATCCCTAGATGAACAATAACGGAAACCCCCACGTAATGAAATTAGAACTATAATTGGCATGGGAATGCTTAATTGATGTTGGTAATAATGACAATTTAAATTTACGAGACAACGTTTTACATTCCTCAGAGCAACTTTCTGGCCTAGGGTGCAAAAACTGTTATTTTTTTCAAAGCTGTTATCACTAAACTAAAGAGTATTTGAAGAAAGTCAAAATCGATATATTTAGACCATGTTACTCTCAATAGACGTTCTCTCTTTGGCCCGAAGATTTTTATGTAGCTGTTTCGCTCGCACTCACATGGAAAGGTTTTTCGCCCTGGCAGAACATCCCGGCCGTAGATGGATGCCAGAACAACCTTTTATTACTCTAAAGGTATATGTGACTTTTCATAATTTTTGAAATGACAATACAAAATATGTCGCTGGCTCTTGGTCTATATACTCTCCCTAATTCCCCTATTAAAAAGAGAAAAGATTTTAGGAGGGTAGATTTGCCGGTTAAAGAACCTCCTCCTTTGTCAAAAAGGAGGTTCTTTAACTTTCGGCAAATGGTGACAGTTCCTCAAAGCAATTGTAGGCGGAGGTTCTGTCACCGGCAGATGGGTAAGCGTTCCTCAAGGCAATTGTAGGCGGAGGTTCTTCAACCGGCAAATGGTTGACAGTTCCTCAAAGCAATTGTCGGCAGAGGTTCTTTCGTACGCGTTGCAGAAGGCAATTGTATATGCATTATACGAGTTATTCTTGGTGGTCTTAACAGTCGTAACGTATGCATCATACTAACCTGTATCATTTACCTGTACTGCATTCTATAGACATCGTATACATTTTAAACCAAACCATAATAATCTTTAAAAGAATTCTGATACCTAAAATTTATTACTGTCTGGAAGTTGTTTTTATTAACGTATTCATTTCATTGACCTGTGTTTTGTATATGCATTGAAGTACGTGTTATCCTTGGTATAAATTATAAACCAGACAAAAATAATCGTTAAAAGAATTCTGATGTTTACAATTAATTACTGTCTGAAGGTATTCATTTTATTGACCTGTGTTGTTTGTTATATACATCGTTGTAAGAATTTTGACCCTTAAATACCGTCTCAAGGTTGTCGTTGTATTGTATAAGAGGATGGGTTTGAAGTAGGAATTTAGTATTGATTCTGGTTTAGTCGTCTGTTAAACGTCAGTATAAACGAGACAATAATTATTATTAAATTGGGTATAAAAGGTAACGAACTCTACAGCACGTGTTATTATAATTGTGTTTGTTGTGCGAAAAACTTGAAATTGGTGTGGAAAGTTTAACGAGTAAGTAAGGTTTATTTGTGGGAACGTATGTTTATAGTAACTTTGTATATATAGTGACAAGCAGAGTTCAAGGTCAATATAAATCATCTTCGAAGCGAAGTATGAGCGGAAAAGGTGAAAAATTAATGCCGAAGAAAACTAAAATCGAAATGGTACCTAAAAGTTCGATGACAGAAGCGACATGTTTAAGTTTAAATAATCCTTCATCAAGTTTAAATATAAATAACTCTATTACAATGTTAAAAGAAATGGAAGATGCCGTTCAAGACACCATTAATTTGCTGCCTTCTGTCAAATGGGACAATATGTTAGGAAATAACGACCAAATACCGTATACGGCGCAAGATTGTGGGATAAATAGTGTAAGTGATAATATTTTGACAAAAACACACCCACACCATCGTTTAATAAAATTGAAAACAATATGAAAGGGTGTAACGCTCGATTGTATGCGGAATGTATGTATCCGTTAAACAAAAGTCATAGCAAATGGATCAAAGTGGGATTGAGCGGAGAACTGCAATTCGAACCCGTCGTTAAATTTATGGCTAAGGGACAATGTCTTACTTTAACAGAAAACGAATGGAAAACACTGATTTGTTATAAAGCCGTTATAACAAATAGCTTTGCGGGAAACGGTAGTACTCCATCGTATCTCGAAGTTTGCGGTATCAAAATAACTACCGAATGGATGGATAAAGTTCGGAAAGTTTTGAGGATGCAGAGAGGTGAAGAATCTATTTATTTAGCGTACGATTCAGTCCACCAACTATGGAAATTGGGAGATTTAGTAACAAATCGTATAGATTTATTAACAAAATTAGATTACGTACGTTTCTATAATAGTGCAATCGAAGCGGTAGCAACTATGAACGGAGAAGTTAAGCAAAATATGTTGTCAATTTTAGATAAAACTGGATTATCGGAATACACTTGTATTACCAAAGAATTAATAATGTTTGCTATGGATAAGATATTGTTAGATATGGGTTTGCGCGAATTCGTTAGAGTGTAAAAGTAAATGTAAACATTATAATTAATTCGAACGGTGGGTAGTGGGAGTAATAATAGTAGTGAGGCTAATAGTTGAGTATATAAGAGTGAAGTAATAGTTTTAAATCATCAGTCGGAGGAGTTCAAAATAAAAAATGGAATCAAGTTTTTATTACGTGTTCAACCGCATTCTATTAATACCTGACGAGATGGCACTTTGACGTCTGGAGATGGGCAACCTACGTATTGGCGATGTAAACCTTGCCCAAGTAATCGGTTGATTATCGGACAAAGTTTTAAGGCGATCACCCTCTTCTCAGCTTGATCTGGGATCAATTCGGGATACTCGCGTCAACTTTAAACTATAAAAGAAAGAATCTTAAACTTAATCGTTTCAGTCGATCGGTGGATCGAAACGTAAGTAACATCATCTTATAAAGCTGTTGTAATAATAGTGCGTGTAGTAGACGACAAAATGGCAAGTTCTTTATATTGTAACGTGCATACACCAGACAATTTTATCGTGGTCGATATTCAAGGTTTTAAAGTGAGAAATAACGAATTTATGCCGGATCTCTAACGGGAAAATATCGCACAACGGTTAAATGGGTTACGTCTAACTATCACTGCATCGATTGGAACACGCGATACGTGCCCACTACAGATTTCGATACTATCATTACGTCTATTTGCCGATCCGTAAGTGTGGTGTACGTTAAAGGAAAAGAAAAAGCTAAGTTTATTCGTAATATTTTGAGAGCACCTATCTTGGTTGCAGAATTGGACGAAAACGTATGTAGGGTGCGACGCGATTATCCCCATTGCACTTTTCATAAGAAAGATAAAAGCGTATGCGCATTGACAAACGTTGGCGTTCTATTTCGTTTCGCAAAAGATGAGTATGAAAAATTGACTGTTAATTACGATTTGAAACTAAATGTCGACGCAAACGGTTTTACCGATGGTAGTAACACAACAACTCAAGTGGCGAACGAATGTAATACCAAAGAGTCGACGACTATTAGCAGTAACAACGAAAATAACAATCAAACTAACGCAACAACCGACTTCATCAATTTTAATGAAGAAGAGTCGACTAATATCGAAGACAGTAACAAAAACTCGTAGGTACTAAATGTAGGAGAAAAATAAAAAAATGTTTTGCAAGTATAAGACCAGTGCAAAGTTAGCCGTATTTAGAAACGCACGTGTATACAGTTTAACTGCATTATGGAAAGTTTTTGCGGTGTTTACAGTGGTGTGGGATATTACGTCACATTATAAATCGAGTATGGAAAGTTATCGATAGATATGAAACCGATTTGTCGTTTAAGAACGTCAAAGACGACGAATTGCAATATTTACCTTTAGATTATTGTTTGAAAAACGTAAGACCCCTAACTTTGAAAGAAATATGGTGGAAACTGCCTCACGCCTATCGCAAAAATAAACGGTTGCAAAATAAACTGCCTTGTTTGGAACATTATAACTTATCCACCAGCAGAGATCATTGGGACGGACCACCTGTTTCTAAGGATATATGTGGCGTATGTCGTAATTCAAATGATAGTTAATACTATATGATTGTTGTTGTTTTGTGAAATCGCAGTAAATATGTAAAACTTTATAAAATAAATTAAAGAAATATTAATGTCTTTTATTGTTTAAACGATAACAATAAATGTTGTGGTCGATTATTAAATGTTGATATGTTGTACGCTCGGTGTTACCTAAATTAAGTTAGGTTAGATCGAAATAGTTTGACCTAATATAGGTAAGTGACATGGAAAACATGTAAATGAGTTAGGTTAGATCGAAAACTTAGAACCTAAAATAGGTAAGTGAGATGTAACCAAAAATAAGTTAGGTTAGATCGAAATGGTATAACTTAAAATAGGTTAGGTATGATCGAACTCATGTAACCTATGAGTTAGGATAGTTCAAAACGTATAACCTAAAAGGTTAGGTTAAGACAAAATTGTTTAACCTAAAATAAGTTACGTTAGATCGAAATCGTTTAACCTAAAATAAGTTAGGTTAGATCGGATTTGTTTAACCTAAAATGGGTGTTTAACCTAAAATGTGTTAGGTTAGATCGGATTCGTTAAACTTAAAATGAGTGCTTAACGTAAAATATGTTAGGTTAGATCGAAATCGTTTAACCTAAAATAAGTTAAGTGAAATCATAAACATGTAACATAAAATAAGTTAAGTTAGATGTAAAATTGGTAAGTGAAATAAGGAAAGAAAGAAAGAAAAGAAAAGAAGAAAGAAAGGAAGAAAGGAAGAAAGAAAGAGGAAGGAAAAAGAAGAGAAAAAGAAAAAAGAAAGAAGGATAGAATAGTAACGAAGAAGGCCCTCCTACAGGTCCGCCTATGGAACGCCTATAAAGAGAGAGAGGGAAGAGTAGGGATGGGAGTGGGGACGGGGTTTCGTCCCCCCCAGGAAAATAAAAACCCACAATTTTGAAAAGTTACCCCCACCACAACACCCCCACTCCGCCCACTCCGCCCCACCACTCCGCCCCTTCACTTCACCCACTCCGGTTTCCCACCACACCTCCCTCCACGATTTAGGCTATATAACCGCGAGTTTTTGGGAACAAATCAGTTGTGTTCCAGCTCCTCTAACAGCAACAACAAAAGTGAAGTGTCATGGAGAAAAACATTGTAAGTACATTCAATTTTTAATTTTAGTATTAACCTTTAATGCATGCATTTCATTTTGTGCATTAACATGTACATACATTTGCTTACGACGTTTTTCTTATTCTTTGTGTAATGTGTTTGTGTTTTGTGCTTGAAGACCTCCCAAGACATCGAATATTTTTATTTGGCCGATTTCGATGCGAGTTTGGCTGCGCCAGACAACGAAGAGGCTCCGTCCAAATCGGCCGAAGACGAAGATTTTGCTGATCGAGCTGATCGATTCCGTGCCGTCGATGCACCTCCGGTAACGGAGTCCGTTTTGAAAGATGTCGATTTGTCCGGTACGTTTGCAACACCTACGACGTGTGTCGCTATCGCCGGTACGTCACCTACGACGTGTGCCTCTATAACCGGTACGTTTGCAACACCTACGACGTGTGCCGCTATCACGACGTGTACTCCTTCCTGTTCCACAACATCATCGGTGGCAACAGGTAATGGACGGTACAAGATGCGATTACCTCGTCAGGAATATCGCGCCCAGAAGAGACAATTAATGTCTTTGAGACGTCACATCAAAAGTTATTTATATTAACAACCGCGTTGAATGTGTAGTTAACACAAGTTTTTTCGCAGGTAAAAAATTTCGAGGTGATGAAGCTCTGTCTGGGAATTTAGACTTGATGCAGGTATCGCAAATGCTGGAGTTGCCTGGTTACTCATCGACTCCCGTTTCCGTTGCCGCCGCTAATAATCCTGGTGCTTCGGCTACTGGTTTTCATCCTTCGGCATCTACTTCTGCTCTCGTTTCTGCTACTGCTTTTGGTCCATCGACATCTACTTCTGTTCACGCTTCTATTTCTTCTACTTCCGCTCCTACAACTTGGTGCTTTGACACTTTTTAAATACTTCAATTCAAACTGGTTTTCAACGGGAATTGCTTGATAAAACTAACGAAATAATTAACCATTTTGATTGCCAACTTAATAAACAATTGACAATCTTGCGCACCAGTTTGAAGCAGATTACGTCATTGGCTAACAGTCTTCGCCACACTAATAATTTAGCTTCGTTAGTGGTGACGTTTGATGCTTTAAGCAATGCCATTCGCCAGCAACTAACCAAAATTGAAAAAATTATTAATCAAATAAATCTTTCTTAACGGCTACTTAGGGTTATAAGTGACGGCGTTAAATAACGGGGATGATGAGAATCGGCATGACTCGGAGGATGCGGCTATCGTTGAGGTATGAAGTTGGTGGTCTTTTATGTGTTGTCGTTTCTGTTATTATTATGTTACGGTTTAATGGTTATAGAACGAAATTAAGAGATCATCAACTTCATTTCATTATAGATTACATCAAAGGTGATGATCGGATAATCGACATCGACAGCTCGTACCATTGAGAGTGCTGCAGTGTATCAAGTTGAGGTATGAAGTTGTTGATTTTGTACAATAATTTTATTGCCTTGTTGGGGTTACAGATCGACGATCAAAACTACAACACCGTCTTGTCTACAGACAGGCTATATTGTAGATGATGTATCGACCCTATAGATTATACCCGATACTTTCATCTTCTCCGTCAAACATGGTTGTTGGAAACGAACATGGTTGTTGGAAACGATGTTGACGATGTTCAAAATTGTAATACAATTTTTGGAGATCGCTAACATCATTTTCAATGATCAAAGCTGCCACACCGTCTAGTATTATAAGTTTTTGCCATCTCCAACGCCATCTTCTCCGTAAACTTGGTTGTTGAAAACGCTGTTGGCGACGAACAAAATTATATTTGTCAAATTTGGTTGTTGGAAACGCTGTTGGCGACAATCAAAATAATATTATAAATTTTGATAATCGCCGATGGCGACTTCTATGATCAAAGCTGCCACACCGTCTCGTCAACGCCGATAAGACGTTTAAAAACTTTTTGAAATCTTGTCCAACGTCATCTTCTTTGTCAAATTTGGTTGTTGGAAACGCTGTTGGCGACAATCAAAATAATATTATAAATTTTGGTAATCGCCAATAGCTACTTCTATGATCAAAGCTGCCACACCGTCTCGTCAACGCCGATAAGACATTTAAAACTTTTTGAAACCTGTCCAACGTCATCTTCTTTGTCAAATTTACCTCTTTACGTCATACATTGTACCGATAGCTATAAATTACGACGATCGACAATCAAAACTACCACACCGTTTTGTCTACGTTGGGTAGACTATTATATTGTAGATATTTTTTCATATTTACATGTATGCTATATTGTAGATATTTTTGACTATGTTTAAATAAATGTATTTCGAGCGCATACGACTTTTACGGACCTATTACTCTTTCTACTAATATATAAAATTTTTGTGCCATTTGACGTGGTGTAGAAGAAAAATATAAAATTTGAACGTACCTACATTTTACGATTGGAAGAAAATGAAATTTGTATGTCAACCGTTATCGTTACCGATTAAAAACTTTGTTGAAAGCGCCGAGAATAAGTTTACTCGGCATAGTGCGCTATTTGGGGGTGTATGTAAAAGAGCATTAATTATTGGACCTTCCGGTTGTGGAAAAACAAACGTTATGCTATCTCTTTTGCTATCGCCCAACGGATTGCGTTTTTAAATCTGTATGTTTGTTCAAATTCTTTGTATCAAACGAAATACGATTTTCTTAGACGTTTAATTGAAACCGTAGATGAATGCAATTATTCCGAAAGCTGCAACATCGAGGCGTTTACACCGCCTTCGAACATTTCGGAATATTCTGTTGTCGTGTTCGACGACATATGTTGCACGGGTCACAACGTGATGAAGGAGTATTTTTCTTACGGTAGACATAAAAACATTGATTGTTTTTATTTGTGTCAAAGTTATAGTGCTGTACCTAAGCAATTAGTACGCGACAATTGCAACTTATTAATTTTGTTTAAGCAAGATTTAACAAATTTAAAACACATTTACGACGATCACATCGCAAACGACATGACGTTTGACGAGTTTAAAAAGCTTTGTAACCTTTGTTGGAAGGCTCCTTATGACATGGTGGTGATAGATCTCGATTGTTCGAAAAACGACGGTCGATATAGAAAAGGTTTAGATACGTTTATACGTTATTAAAAATTTTTAAATTTACGTCGGCAATAATTCATTGTTCAGTATCTTTCGCGCTTTCGATACAACAAGTACGTAGTTATTGGTCGCGTGTAAACATGAATAAAAAACTCGCCGAAGACTTGATAAACGCTCGCGAAGCTTTGCGACAAAAATTCGGACATTAAAAGGAGACATCGAAAAAGCAAATTACATTTTGACGCTGCATACGCTCCTATTACCGAACCACTTAAACAAATAGCGACAAAACTGGATGTTGTCGTACCTTCGACCGACGTTAAAGTAGAACCTATAGATATAAAAGTAAAAGACGACGACGACGACGAAATACAAACCGACGATTATTACACTTTTCCTGCAGATTCATCTTTTCGTATAAAAAAGACGTTCGACTTCATTTTATCCTCATATTCGAAGTTCCCAAATAAAGAAAAAGAAACGTTCGTTCCCGAAAAAATTGTAAAATCTCCTCGTTCGTTCGCAATGTCTTCTCAAATATTAACGTCTACTCCGAAACCTAGGTCGTACAAAAAGCGGACGAAGAAGTGTTTCTTTACGATCCTACGATAGATAATATGGAAGAAAAACAACAAATACACCTACCGCTTACGAAGCTAACGAAGAATTACACGATACCACCGATTCCAACATATCTATGGCATACGAGGGTGCAAAAATCAAATAAGGTTGTTTCGACAAGAAATAGAAGAGGAATTAGCCAGTCCCGCCGTTCAATCGGTCTTAAATCAGTTTCACGTTTTGCCTAGAACTTATTTGACGGAATTGAAAGCCGACATAGATAATAATTTTGACACTAAATACGGAGTTCGCGAAGATGACGGAAATTTGTTTATAGGAAACAGTGAATTTAGCATAGACGGACGAAATATAGTCATCGACGGTTTAAAATACAAAGGCACGACCGGATTGTACGAATTATTGTTTAAAAAAGAACCGGGACAATTTACTATTAATGACGCACGTCAATATCGAGACATTTTGCGACGTACCAATTCTTATAAAGTTAATTACGATCCTCTTAAGCAGATATCCGCCAGCAAAGGATATAAATACGTTAACATTATTAAACCCATCTTGAACGGAAAGAAACCTAACGTATGGTGGGCAAAACGTTGGAAAAGCGGTGGCGGATTAGAATCACTACTACGACCACAAGAAAAATCAACGTTTAAACAAGTTTTATCTAACGTCGCCGCCACGGATTATCGATATTGGGACGATCCCAACGAATTGGTAGAAAGACTTCAACTATTAGTTGCTTCTAAAGCCGCCGGTCATACGGGTCACGATAATGAAATCATTGCCATTTTGGAGGAATTGCGTGAAGCCGGAATTGTTAAATAAGTTATCTTTTACTATTAAACTCGTTTTTTATATTATAAATACTTTGTTTCAAAGAATTTTTGCTCAATTTGATTTAGTTGCTGTCGTAGTCGGCATGCCTCTAAATAAATTTTCTAATTACGTACACGGAAAAATGATTATAGATAAATTTGGGAACGACGTTCACAGTAACTTCATTTTAAAACGCTTAAATAAAGATGTCATAGAAAAATATGTTGACGTACATATTCGAAAACGGGAAGATGATATACAACAAACTATAAACGAACATGTTACAATGTTAAAAAAGATTTTCAAAATCTTAAACAGGAAGTTCAAGAAAACCTTGAAGACATCGTACAACTAAAACAGCCACAAAAACCAAGCACTTTATACTCTGAAACTATACTGTATTTAAGCACAGAAAGACGATTAACTGACGGATTTATGATTTTAAAAGGCGGTCGAAATCGTTACACTTTTATGATGCAATCCGCTATAATTACGTTTTTAGAAATAACTCCACCCGTTGGCGATCTACAAGTTGGATGGGATTACAAAGTATACATATATATAAATAATAGAAGGTACGATGACAAAACGATCGTCGGAAAAAATTTGAAAATGACGGACGAAATTTATGTGCAAATCGAAAATCCAAGTTCGGAACTACCAAAACTAACGTTTTATCTTAAAGTTCCCGTTATTTCTACATTTGAGGAATGACGGTTGGCATGAATATTAGTATAAATTTGTTCGAATAATTTAAAAAGATTTTAGTGCTCGCCGGAAAGACGCTCTGATAATATCCGTTGATCATGTCAACAATTAAACGAGAAGTCGTTGACGAACTTCACGCACCGATAAGAAAAAAATTTCCGCGAAGACGAACTATAATTAAAGGTTTGATGGATTTGTTTCAAGCCGATTTGGTAGAAATGATACCGTATGCTAAACAAAACCAGGGATATAAATACATATTGGTGACGATAAACGCATTTTCTAAATACGCTTGGGCGTTACCTCTCAAAAATAAATCCTCTAAAGAAGTCACGGCTGCCATGAAACAAATTTTATTAGACAAGAAGAATAACGTTCCTAAAACCTGCAAACGGATAACGGGAAGGAATTTTATAATTCGGAATTTCAAAAATTAATGAAACAATACGGAATTAATCATTATAGTACATTTTCAAATGTAAAATCCGCAATCGTCGAACGTTTCAATAGAACCTTAAAAGGATTAATGTGGAAGGAATTTAGTATGCAAGGTGATTACCGCTGGTTAGCGTTGTTACCTAAATTGGTCCGAAAATACAATAGTACGGTTCACAAAACGATCGGTATGAAACCACAAGATGTTAATAAAAGAAACGCATCGCATATTTTAAAAACGGTTTATAATTTTATGAAAATTACGGATCCTACCGTAGCTAAATTTCGAGAAGGTGATTACGTTAGGATTAGCAAAAGTAGACACGCTTTTACAAAAATTACACTCCAAATTGGACCAACGAAATTTTTCGCATTTCGAAAATTCAAAATTCTAATCCCAGGACGTATATACTAAAAGATAGTACGGGTGACAATATTTTAGGTGGATTTTATGAAAAAGAATTGCAACGAGTCAAACATCCCGACGTTTACTTAGTAGAAAAAGTTCTACGACGAAAAGGAAACAGAGTATACGTAAAATGGTTGGGACTCGATTCTAAACACAACAGTTGGATATCGAAAACAAACGTATTATAAATACATATATTTTTATTTACATACGGGATATATACAATTTAATTACATATATACAAACGATACATAACATAAATTATTAATTTAAATGAACAATTTAATTATAAACAAATCTACAATTAATTATCGTTAAAAACGCTTATTAAATTGCCTAGACGTTCGTTTATTTCAAATTCTTTTGCCAAGTCGTCAATCGTTTTGTGTCCCCAAGCCAACGTGTGAAAACCGTCTTCCATAATGTAACGTTTGTCGTCTTGAGCAGAAAGTGCAATCTTATTTTTAATTCTGTATACATTGTATGAAAATGTGATCGAAAAACATACATTTTTTATATACAGATTTTCCTTCCGTCACTACTCGTTTATAATCGTTTAAAGTTAAATGTTTGTTTATAACGTATTGCTTTACACCTTTGGCCTTTTTATTAAATCCGACAATAATTGTATACAATACGCTTTTGCTCCAGTTCCTAAAAACAACGCAATCACGTTTCCGGCGTATTCATCTTTCATTTTTCCCAACATCGGTGTTCCGCGAGGAATGTCATGAATATTATCGATATGATAATTAGATGTATCGAATCTATCTATGTCGTTTTTCATATCTTCGTACACGTTCTCCGATTTTATTTCTAAAATCAACGAATCGGTATCCGTATATAGCAATTCGACATTATTGTAGTATTTACGCTTTAAATAATCATAAAAAATTCGTACATGACGGTTTTTGACAATTCTAAAATTGCAAATCCTACAAACAAAGGCTTATTATATCGAACTTCTAATACTTCCATTTCTACGGCCACCAAATTATCGCAAAATATTTTACTCGATTTAAAATTAGGTTTCGCTACAAGTGCTTCCACTCCGGCTCTTCTATAATACGATTCCCAATGCGTCACCAATCTGATGTCTACCCTATTTTCGACATTTTCCATTGTTTTGCCGAAAACCATGTTGTTCATCAACTTGTAATGATTTTTTCGAATTCGTTACTAGCGTTGTTGCGTTTGTTCGTATTAAAATCTATATATTGTTTCATCCAATTCGACTGTTTAAATTGTAACGCTCTATGAACGTGTAAAAGTTTTAAACCGTGGTCGAGGCATTGCTTTAGATTAACGTAGTGTATTATATATTTCCTTTTGTCGTATAAATTTGGAACTAACTTCTTAAATTTTCCATTGGGAGGAAACATTTCTTCGGGACAAAACGGTAAACAATTATGGTATTCGTGCAGTTCTTTCGGATACTGAAGATCTACTTCAAATACGTATCCCACGTCTGATTCTTCATCGAGATCGCAAATCGATAACTGTTGAATTTCGGTTTCCGTTAACCATCGAAATTCTCCCGTAGGCAATTTACGTCGCATGGAGTGGCCATATAAATTCGTAGCATCCAAATAAAGGATGTAAGATGACGGTTTCGACTCGTTATAATAGGGAGTAAATTTATTGTTCGCCTTAGCCAAACGTTTCGAACACATGCTGATGCCGCCGCGTATACCGCTTTTAAAAAAATGCACCATATCGATATCGGTCAACAAATCGAGTTTTACGCCGGTCATCTTTAATAAAGCGTCCCAACCGAATCCGGGCGCCGTAAAATAATGACACGGATCTAATTTATAATATTCAATGCATATGGTGCGAAAATTTTCAAAAATATCCGACAACAATAATACGTCCGACTTTAAATATACATCACTGTAATCGCCTAAAGTATTACACTGAAAAACGTTCCACACTCGCAGGGCTCTCGCGTAATTTTCTTCCGAAACGTGTTCATCGTTTAAAACATCGTAAAAGTCTATGCGATCAGGTAACTTCGTAACATCGAGTTTCTCAAAAGAATCCACAAAGAATAAGGAAAAACCCTTTTGACGTATTAATTCAAATTTTACATCGTCCGGGTAGTATTTTCTAATTTCTGAACATTTGTCATTTTCTAAATACGATCCGAGTTTTTCCAATGACGACGCCATAAATCTAAACGAATCGACGAATCGCAACTTTATAAATTGTTTATAGCTTTTTCCTTTAGAATCGGTCAAAACATCTACCAACACTTTTTTGAAAACGAAATGTATTTTTCTTTATTTTGAGCAATCACGTCTACTTCTTCCTTATTCAAAGCGATTTCTTTTACGAACATGTGACAGTCGTAATTAGATAGGTTGTGAAAAAATATCGGTATAAATTTAGGAACTTTGTAATTTAAATTGCACACCGAATGCGCGGGACCGCGATATAAACCGGTCATATGATCGTGGTCGTACACTTTATCATTAATTTCCATAAATTTTGTACATATGTGACAATAATTAGCGTTACGAAAAGATTCTTCTTGAAAATCTGCTAAAGGAATCATATCTTTCACGTCACTTATATATTTTTATAAATTTGTACAACGTCATTTTCTAACGTATTCATAAATGTTTGAGCGGCGTTTTTTCCACGAAACATTTTTAGTTTTGACAAACCATCGTCGTAACTACATTTAATGTAATAAGCGAAAGAATACGGTTCGTGTTCGTAACATCGTACCGTATACGATGAATTTTCCATGTCGGGGTTCCGGTTAAGGTTGTCGTCTTCAGCAATCGGTTTTAGTATAGCTTCAAAATCTGCATACACTACGAATGGAAGTTTCAATTGTTTTTCAACATTTTCAAACTCTAACAAGTTTTCTCTCACCTCTTTTCCATATTTGTTTATTTTCATCGCGACAGTTGGTAAATTTACTTTCACTTTGTTGCAATCGTCATTTTGATGTCGAATGAGATCTGTTTCGATCGAAAATGTACTAAACATCCTTCACATATATATTTTTATGTTCGTTACGAGACTTTTGCGATGAAATCAAACGAGATAAGTTTTTGATCCAACAATAATGACTATTTCCCGAATCGTCGGTCACCAGCAGCAAATTTACATGGCGAGATTGTTTTTGTTCACAAACGTACAACGTAATTATAGTGTGAGTCATTTTTGTAAAACGCTATTAAAGTTACTACTTACGCCGTACACATTTACAGATATGTTATTTAAACGTTCAAACGTCGGTACATCACTTAATTGTACTGGAAATTTTATATTTGAAAAATTGAATCCGACAGTTCGATAATCGGGATACGACGAAGTTCTTTGAGATAATCCTTTCGGTTCGTAAAAAGCAGACGTTATGGCCCACGCAAAGCAAGCGTTATCAGAATTGTGAATGTTAATAACCGCATGTTTTGTTTTAATAGCATACGGTAAATCTATATAACTCGATGCACTTATTGGATTATATTTATTCACATTAATTTCAATATATATAATATTTACTAAAGACCATCCAGAATCTCTTTCTTGAAATTCCGACATTTTTGTTTTATTTCTTCCAAAAATGTTTCGTATATTTCATACAAGTCGGAGGCCATACTGATAATTTTATTTTTGGTATTAAACGATTTTATTTCACTATCCATTTTAGTCGACAAAAAATACACTCCGAAACATTCCAAATTTACTTTAATCGATTTGTGCAAATCAACGATGCTTTGTACAAGAGCTAAAACTTTTCCCGAATATCATGCCCAAACTCGTTAATATCCACGTAATGTTTATTACCGCTAACTCTATAACTCACTATTTTATTACCAAACGCGCCAGCAATTTTTCGATTCCGTCATCTATTATAACGAACGCGTTTTTCTTATGTGCGTTACTTCGCAAATGTGCAGAGTAACACACGCTCGAAATATATACGTTACACATTTCACAAAGTACGTCACTTGAAGAGCAACCTTCATTGTCGGCACGACGTTTCTTAACGATGCACGATGACATTTGATGTCTTTTAAATTATCGCGTCGGGTAAACGTTTTTGCACAGTTTTCACATTCCATCTTTAACGACTTAATGTTCAACTTACGACTGAACTAGAAACAATACTGAACTCCTTCTTCAAACCCTCCCTCTTATATAGTACAACGACAACCTTGAGACGGTAATTAAGGGTCAAAATTCTTACAACGATGTATATAACAAACAACACAGGTCAATAAAATGAATACCTTCAGACAGTAATTAATTGTAAACATCTCTTCATTATTTTTGTCTGGTTTATAATTTATACCAAAGATAACACGTACTTCAATGCATATACAAAACACAGGTCAATGAAATGAATACGTTAATAAAAACAACTTCCAGACAGTAATAAATTTTAGGCATCAGAATTCTTTTAACGATTATTATGGTTTGGTTTAAAATGTATACGATGTCTATAGAATGCAGTACAGGTAAATGATACAGGTCAGTATGATGCATACGTTACGACTGTTAAGACCACCAAAGATAACACGTATAATGCATATACAATTGCCTCCTGCAACGCGTACGAAAGAACCTCTGCCGACAATTGCTTTGAGGAACTGTCAACCATTTGCCGGTTGAAGAACCTCCGCCTACAATTGCCTTGAGGAACGCTTACCCATCTGCCGGTGACAGAACCTCCGCCTACAATTGCTTTGAGGAACTGTCACCCATTTGCCGGTTAAAGAACCTCCTCCTTGACAAAGGAGGAGGTTCTTTAACCGGCAAATATACCCTACTGATTTTAAAATCTATCCGTTTGAAATTTATTTATTTATTTATTTAATCGTAATGGTACATTTTAAATGTTGTATTGTGATGTAAGTGTTATGAAGACCAGTTTGCATTGAGAGTATTAGTTAGATGACGCAGCTCCAAATTGAGATTGTTGGGTTGACAACAAACCATTTTTGTGCAGGATGATGGTGTGAAGAAGCATGAAGTATTCAATCTTGGAAGACTTATTTATTTTAACACTTCTGATAAATACAATAAATATACAATACAAATTTATAGCAACTCGCATTCAATGACAACTTAGAACTGAACTCAACCGCTGCATAACTATGCTTCTATAGTTATAGAACAATATTGTAGAAGATCAGGAAAACAAAAGTTCTGGTCGTTCTGGAATATTCGATCATTCTTATTTATTCTTGTAACTACAGTAGCGTAACACTATCTTAATCTACAAGTATATAGATATGTACAACGGAGAGTATAAATTTATGCTATTCATACACCTCATTTATTATTTCTCAGAAGTCATACAAATAACCTAAGGGTGCTAGATTATCTTTGTTATACACGCTATATGACTGTGATAATTCGATTGCGAACATTTCAAAATATGGACGTACTTAATTGGCTTCAAAAATGAATTGCTTTAAAAAAAGTTTACCTGATACTCCATATGAAACATATAAATGTAAACACATTTGTAAAATCATTACCTAACAGAAAGGGATAATGTACAAATTCAATTATATTGTTTTTAAAATGATAAATTAAACAAGTTGAAAATGCAAGGCATTGTCGCAACGATCTTCGTATTATCCAAATATGAATATCGCGGGGGCTCGGCGTCCCCGTTGCCCGATTTTAATGCACATCAAAACTTAAGCTTTGGACACCAAGCTGAATCGATTGATGTATCACACAATGATGTCCGACCATTAGAAAGTTGCCTCGGACGGACGCAACACACGGACGCACTGGACGACAAATCGATTCATAAACGAACGAAGTTCGTTGAAAAGTTTAGTTAAAATTGCAATTGTGAACATTAGATTAAATTATCAAAATTATTAATATTTGAAATGAAAATAAATTATATTGCCAATTAATATTATATTATATTATAAATTTAATAGAATAATACGACAAAAATTATTCATATCTAGCAGAAAATAAAAATGTTCAATTTACGAAATCTATGTTGAAAATGAGATCATTATTTTAGATGAGGTTGAATTTCATTCGTCCATTTACAGTGCACTAGATTTTTATTTTCTTATCTAAAAAATTTATTACAAAAACTGTATGGATAGATTATTTTCTCTATAACTTAGATATTAATTTCATTTTTATCTATGTCTAACCTATAACCAGCATATTAATTAATAAATAAATGTATGTGAATGATTACATTACATAAATGGTGAGCAAACAAATAAAATTGAGTGTAAAAGTACAATATAAATTAAATAGGGCGTTCATTATTTAACGATTTCTTTAACGAAGCCTTGCAACCAAGCTTTGCACGCATCTGCAAAACCTATTTTCATTTACAAATTTTTATTCTGATGTAGATAAATTATTGTTTAACACACGTGTGTGAAGAACTTTTATAAACCATTTACGAAGTTTAAACGTTTACATAACTTTTATTGTTTAATTTGTAGGTGGCGCAGTATAAATTTATTATTTGCTGATGTATTAATTACATCTAATATTAATTGATTTACTAAATTCAAATATATTATCAATTCAAAAACTATTCGTTCGTCACTTAAGCTTCACAAAGACTTCGTTTCGACGTGACAGCTGTACGTGATAAAAAAAACAATACAAACAATTCTGAACTATTGTAGAAAAATCAGAAAAAGTTTCCAAAAATTGTCTACTTGCTCTACGCGCCCTCGGTGTTTTACTTTTGGCTTTTCTTAATTTTTCAATCCTTCTCGCCATCTACAATTGCCTTAATCCTATTCCTCACAAGGTGGCGTGGTGATAAAACTTTAATAGCACAAAAAGTTTTCTTATTGGAAGTGTGTGACAGTTAAGAATCTACGTGGTTGACGGAAACACAAACCAAATAAGTATAAGAAAAAATATTTTAGTACATGATCGGGTAAGATAAGTTAGCTTTAAATATTCGCGACGAGAGTCGTGCGGTTTAATAATTAACAGATATTTGTAGCTATTTGCCAATAAAAAACACTGCTCGAAAGCATCATCGTATCTTGAAGTAAATATAGTATAAGTTTAATTCAAACACACATTGAAAAATACGTATGGATTCCTTGCCATAAGGCCACGAATTAAAGTTAATTCTTAACGCACGTAATAAAAGTAATTCATTGACTTACATACAAAAAATATCAAAGGTTAAAAATCTTGACTTCGCTTAATGATTCGCTTATAAAAAATCCATTTATATTCGCATATAAACAAATAATTGATCTTAGCAATGAGAAACTCCAGAAAATTATCAGGGTCAATTTTTATTGTATTCTCGGGCCACTATCTCCCCAAACCAATTTGCACATTTTATAACATATTAGATTTTGCATTTCTACATTTATTTATCCCAAACGGAAATGAATTTATAAACAATACAAACTTTTTTATTGCAAGTTAATAAAATGTTATTTGTATGAAATATTTTAATTGTTTTTTAAAATAAATTCAGATTGGTTTAGAAATCTTAATTAATTTAATACCATTTACTTACAATTTAAATAGATATCTTTACTATAATTATTAATCATTTTTCGATTTAAAAAGAAAAATATGTTTATTATTAAAATACGATTTCACTGCAATATGTAGGATTTAGAAAGCCGTTTATCGAGTCTGTACTACTAGACAATTAGATTTTACGTGCTTGAATTATGTAGCGTATAATATAATGAATCTACTTTTGCAACGATTCCCGAATAATGATGTCGTTCGCGTGTTTACTGGAGACTTTATAATTAAATGTGGCATTTATTTTGCGTTAATATTAGATAGGCATGATAACGTGTGACGCGAATTATTGAATATCTATTGTACTTATCTGTGTGGTCGTAGTTGAACTGGGATAACGACGATACGAGTGACCTCCTTGTTATCTTTGTAAAGGAAAAATAATAATTGCAAAAAAAGTGTAACTTAAACCTTGAAATAATTAATACAATTTTCTGATTACTAATTAGTTTTGTCAACTGAGAAACTAATCTTAAAAAAAAATATAGTAAACTAGCTCTTCATGAGAAATTAAACTTTGATATTGTTGCGATTAATATTGGAAATGCAAACAGTGTTTCTACGATCTAGATAAACCCAGGTTAAATATTTAAAGAAATTGCTAGTTTTAATGTACCTTGTGTACAAATATTTAATAACCAATATAAACTGAAACTCATAGTCTGTAGTACTATTGGCGCAGAGTAATAAATCATAATTGCTTGAAGCATTCTTTATTTTCTTGTGAAAGCGGTACTTCTACAGTTAAGTAAAAACCAATAAATTCTACCCAAAATACGATCATTGTGCCGCTCTTGCAGGCATATCGACCCATCTAGGGTCTGAGAAACTGGTTTAATTCTGTAAAAACATTGCCACCAGCCAAGGTACTGACGAAACGAGAATCATAGTCGTAGATGTGGGTATTATACCAAGATACAAAAAATAATGGTATATAATACGTAAGAAGTAAAATTTGTAATGTGATTTACTATACAAATAAAATAAATAACATATAACCACATAATATTCATATCATGGTAGATTTTACTATTATAATATATTTACCTAACTAAAAATATGATTTTCCAAACGTATCAGGTACCTACGCCACTGCAATACGGAGATTCGATCATTCTGGACAGGTTTATTACTCCGCGCCAATAGTATACAGACTATAAGATTCACCAATATTGGCCTCCAAATCATATCATCTTAAGGAAGTATTTCCTTAACAACTACATTTGCATTATATTGTTATGTCATTGATACATTTTTATTATACATTTGTACAGTAAATATATCACATTATTGACATTGTTAAAATATGCATATTTATAAATGATACCTAACTATAACTTTGGTCAACTAATCTAAAATTTCCCTATTTGCAAATTCCCGAAAGGAAATTCGTTGCTAAATTTAAAGTCAGCAGGTTAATTCACGTTGGCGACAGCTATATTTATATAGCATAGTCACAGTACGATGATGGTGCGGTGTGCATGTATTTGAAGATTACAGTTTACCTATAGAGCAAAGAAAATCAATAAAAAGTAAGTAATTCAATAATACGTATTTTATTATTAGCATTATAAAGAAAAACAACGTTGGTTTTTGTGAAACTGCTTTGCTTGAATATATATTTCAGTAATTGCCTGTATGAGAACGCACAAGCTCCTGAATTGCAATATGGAAAAATGCAAGACTGCAATTCTAATTAATGTTGTTTTATGTATGTAAAATTTTACTTTCAACATTGATGTAAAATCTTGAATTACGTACCTGTAATATAACTTTTTGACTAGTAAGTTTTTTAAGATAAACAATCAATTATTGTTCGTTATTTACTCTTACGTACGATATATAAATAAGAAGATGGAGTTATCGGATGCATTATGGCACCCTCAGTAGTACCGATACACCGATAAATTCAAAGCTAAATTTAAATTTACTTTATTCGGTAGAATCGATAAGAAATTCAGCATTAATAATTACAGGGTCGGATATAACGTTTTAATTTGTTGTTAAATTATTGTAATTATAAAGAATATATACCTACGGTCTTTAATTCCATCCTACGTAAATCTGGATTTTTAAATCTTTGTAAATCCCTGACTTCCATTCGATGTAACTGTAATTTTTATTCTTAATAAATATGTGACAACTAGATATACAAATATGAATTTATTAGACTCACTAAATATGTCATTTGCAATACATACAAATCTAGTTTTAGTTGATCTCTATATATTTACAAAACTGGTGAAATAAAATAAATAAAATGTATTCCGTAATTATAAAATTAATATTCTGCAGATTTCTAATTCTTCGAGACCTAGGAGCTGCAGGAAGAGAGCTTTAAAGAACTCATTCGTGGTAATTTTGCTTGTGAGCCTTGGCTAAACTTCCAATGTAGTTATTTATTATATGCCTAGTTATCTCCTTTGCTTCCTTGCTCTTCATTTAATAGCAGTCACCACCACTTGTGGCTGTACTTTTGCCGCCGAACTGTAGTGATTATTCTTGTTTATTTTTTAAATATGGTGTAAATGTAAGATTCGTATTTTCGGATTAGCGCTTCATTCAACTGCCCACAGGTAGAAAGTATATCTATTTCGTTTCCTCCTACAGCGTATGATGTAGGCAGAAAAAAAGTAGAATGTTTTTAACGCGACGGGTGGTGAACTAACACCTTCACTACACGTAACGAGATATCGTACATTTAAACATTTGGTTAGAAAGAGACAACAAAACGAATGGTATGTTGCAGTTTAACCAGTAAATACTCACATAAATTCGCTTTAAAGCGGTATTGAAAATGTTTCTAGCGTAAAGTGCATAACTTGTAATTCTAAATATATTTATGTTAATCATTTGAAACAATGCTTTAATGACCTTTTCTAAAAACAAATTAGATAATGACGTTACCGTAATTATTTCTTTTAATGAGTTACACATATTTTTTAAATACAGTAATGACATTAACCTTCATTTATCTTGGCAGAAAGTATAAATTCAACTAATGAAGTGAATTATTGTTTACTTATTATTAAGTAAGTACATGCTTACTAATAGAAAGTTAATAAAACAGTGTTTTCCAAACATTCAAACTGTTCAATCTCATATTTATGATTTTGTGTTAATCCAAATAAAAGTTTAAGTAGTAAATATTTTAATCAACCACTAAACAACAGTAGTACAACATATCGTACATAATTATAGAAATAAATATTTACAAAAATTACACAAAGCATTGATAAATAGGTACAAATTAAAAAAAACAAATATGTTTTAAACCATGTCCTCTGTATCTGCATATAAATCATCTTCGAATCACTGCTTCCAACAGAAATGATTAATGGTGTTACCTCGACATCTAATAATTGCTCTCGTGACCACCTGTACTATAACTTTTTCAGTATGTAAATTTTTTTCCACACTGCACTATCACACTGTTGCAGAGATTCTTCCCATGTGTAACACACTAGCATCGAATATCCATCTCTACCGATGTGTTTGTCGTAATAGACTTGAATCCCAAATGTGTTCAATTGCATTAAATTGACAATGGTAGGGTAGTCGAAGAATAAAGTGACCATGTTCTTGAATAATGTTGTCCACTACGTAGCGTTTTCTATTGCATGTTTCTTTCCAAGATTCAAAGATTTATCTTTATCTTTTTCGGAAAAAGATATATTTTTATTTTTCAACCACTCCTGTATTTCTTGTTTTTCAAGCAGTCGACGGCATTCGTTTCCATAAGACGGGAATGATAAGACTCGTTGTCCATAGTTATCAAAGACGGATTGCATAGCTTTGGTAATAACTGTTCTGTTAACCATTTTCAAAAACCGTAGAGTCCATATTATCGTGGTAGTCTGATGTTTTAGATTTTGCAACAAATACTAAACTTGCACCTTCTATAAAACCATCAGAATTTCCAGCGTGCAAAAATAATATACCTTTTCCCAGTTGAAGAATATTGGGCATTTTTAACAGTATTTGGAGTATCATCTTGCCAAGATCTTTGGTGATCCTCTGGAAAATATCCACGTTTCATCCAGAAACACAACAGATAAAGGTGATTCTGCATTCATGTTCTGTATATATTGAATTAGAAATTTAACATAAATACAACACTGTTCTTTTCGCACAGCGCTCTCCGATTACAGTCTTTCTTATACTTAAAACCAATATCACTCAAAAATCTTACTTATGGTCGTCTAGATGCTTCTAACAAGCCTTTAACATGTAACGTATGTTTAAGCGCATCTAACGTGGCATGTTTCTTTTGTGCGTACATGTCATACAGTACATCCCTTATTGTATGTTTTAATCCTTCTGGTATATCAGTAGTTTTATATTTTCCGACATCTCTTGTTCCTTTAGGCAATGGAGTGTTAGTTTTCACTAGCAATGATCTTTTAATGTGTCAACTGATATTTTTAAAGCATCACATGTTCTTCGCTGCACTGCCATAACACTACATAAAGAGCCACTGTTATCTTTTCTCTGCAGAAATATTCATGTACGTTAGAACTAATTCGCGGCACCGTTCATTTAAGCATTTGCCAGGCATCTTTCGACGTTTTAAAAGAAAGCACGAAGAAAACTACACAATAATTCACTTCATTAGTTGAATTTATACTTTCTGCCAAGATAAATGAAGGTTAATGTCATTACTGTATTTAAAAATATGTGTAACTCATTAAAAGAAATAATTACGGTAACGTCATTATCTAATTTGTTTTTAGAAAAGGTCATTAAAGCATTGTTTCAAATGATTAACATAAATATATTTAGAATTACAAATTATGCACTTTGCTAAACATTTTCAATACCGCTTTAAAAGAATTTATGTAGTATTTTACTGGTTAAATTTGCTTATACCATTCGTTTTGTTGTCTCTTTCTAACCAAATGTTTATGTACGATATCAGTGTGGTGAAGATGTTAAGTTCACACCAATGGTTAAACAGTCTACGCTTTCTTTACCATCGTGGAAGAGCAGATAGATATACTCCATACTGTGGCAGATTGATGAAGTCTTAATGTACGAATCTTGTACGGATATAGTGAATTATCATCAGTGTATGTTGTTGTTTATTCACTACCATATTATCACATTTCTTTTTTGTTTGACCTTTGTTGTCGTGTATCTGAAGGTAAAATGAGAAAAAACGTTTGTCCACCATTTTTACTTTCAATTTCTTGATTTTCTATTTTTACGAAGCACCCAATATGACACTAATAACAAATCTGCACTATAATAACAAGTAATACCTACTGCCTATTTGATAAACTTCCTGCAACCAGCAGGGGAAAACCGAAGAAAAGAAACAACAATGCATTGTTTACTTAAATATCTTGTTTTCTACCTGCCCCAAAATTTGTATGTTATAGAACTGTTCAAGATTGTTGTAGCTTAAGGTTACAATTTTTGTGTTCAACAACTGATTTTATTCAAGGGATCTTATGCGATGAAAAATAAGTAAAATTAAAATGTAAAGGTATTTAATAATTACTTTACTCGTATATCTTGTTTTTAAACATTTTTGGCAAAATTTTGTAAGGATCTTTCAATGCAATCAGGCCAAGTAATAATCATTTTAATTCTTTTTTAGAGCTTTGTTCTTTTATGAATAACACCTTAAAGAAAGTGCCGTTATTATAATGTAAAAAACGATAATTGTTTAATATAAATTTGCCGCCGAGATAACGATTATATCACGGCATAAAATTTGATTGTGTAAGGCGCGCACGCACCGCCCTACTTAGCATTACAACTGTACAACCGTTGCCCGCAGCGATAATGTCCCCTTTATAAGTACGAGCGCAATGCCGAGAACGCACTTTCTTTGACTTACTTCTACTATTATTTCGATTCTAATACGGATTCGAAACCGATCCAAATAAACCCCTAAGACTATACTATGCTATTTGCTGTACTCAGTCTTCTTACTTTTATAACGGAAATACTACGTTGGACACGAAGATTAAATTCGTTTCGTTCAACTATAGATCCAGTTATTTTTACTAAGCACATTTTCAAATCCCCACTTCAACTGCTAATTGAATTTGGTACGGGTTGTAGTAAACAGTACTAATCGTTTGAGAACTACTAAGAAAACCACCGTTATTAATCCACATAGCCATCACATACTTACAACCGAACCCTGTGCAGTGTGAACGGCCGGTTGTGTCTTGATCAACGCCACTATTTTGTTAGGGCTTGCAAAATATAAATGCAATAAAGAACATGTATAAATTTCCGTCTGTAAATATCATATATATTAAAATTTGTCTAAGTGGCGCCGCCCTGGTGGGTGTCCATTTGTCCGCACAACCGTTTCTCAAATAGTTTATTTCGTTTCGTACTGTAACACACAGCTTTGAATTCATAAACATCACATTGCCAATTTAATTGTAATCTTCCTACAATTTTACGTTTGTAGCATGCTGGCTCATCTAGTTAATTCTTAAAACTTGTACACTCATGAAATTTAAAACTTGGACACCACAATTTCTGTAAACAAAAGTTTGCACATTGTGAAGCGGGCTTAAGGGTATCATTTACAATTCTAACAGCAGGTAGTCTCAGCAGGGGTTATCTTATAGAAGGACTGTAGAATGAATCATTACACTAAGCACGTTTTAGAAAATAGGTAATTTACGTTGCTTACTTAATTTTTTCTTTAAAGAATATATTTGAAGGTATCGCTAATTAAACACCATAGCTCGATTAATTATCGAATCAAAATTTTGTTTAGGAAATGTTTACAAAATAAAATTAGAAATAATTTTGATTTAAAAACGTCTACAAGCAATAACTTTTAAATTAAATCAAAAACTAAACATGGTTATTTGGGTTGACTGATTATTACTTATTTTTAAATAAATCTAACCTACTAATTATTGTAAGTTATTCAAAAAAATCATTAAACTCTCTATTCATAATATTTAGTCCTTACAAAATGTATATTTTATGACGTTTCATTTTTTCTGTAGTTAATATAAAAGTGAAAATAAAAACTAAGGCAATTCTTATTGTCAACGTATATATTTAGTTTTTGACAAGAATTTATTACATAATTATAATTAAGATACCAAGTTATAGTTTAAAATTAAATGAAAACTTTTTTTAAATAAAGGTATTACTATATAAATAAATATAAGAAATCAATAATGGGTGTGACCTCCATTATTATTGATACATTCTTGGAGGCGTCTGCTCATTGACGCTATCAAGGTATCAATATAATTAATATTAATCGTTTCCCATGCGGTATCAATGGCTGCAATTAGTGCATTACGGTTTACTGGTATAAAATTTGGCCCTTGTTGTCTTCGGATAACAGCAAGTATTCGAGCCCAAACATTTTCGATAATGTTAAAATCTGGGCTTTTTGCTGGCCAGGGTAACAGCTCCAAGTTATTTTCTCGTATCCAATTGCGCACAACCCGCGAAGTATGAATAGGGGCGTTGTCCTTTAACAACAAAATACATTATGAAAATGTTAATTCAACAGATCCCGAACTATTTTTTGGAGAAAGTATAGTGAAATAAGAATACTTACTTGTTGGAAAATATAATCTTCGTCTGGATAAAACACTTCGACTGAAGGTTTCATAATAGTTTCCAAAATATCTAAATACGCAGCAGAATCAAGACGTCCATCGATAGCCCAACAAACTCCTGGACCCCGCGCGCTAACCCAACCCCACATTCACAGAAAAATAACCACTTCGTTTTTTAGGACATATGTGATTATTTTCGTAACGAGTTCCTTCCATTCTAAAAACTTTTAGTGGTCCATCGTTGCGGCTATTGAACGTTTTCGTCGCTAAAAATCACTCGATTCCAAAATTCCAAAGGTTCGTTCACATATCGCCTTGCAAATTCCAGACGACGTCTCATATTTTCGTCACTGAGAACTTCTTTCGCAGCAGCATTATACTTCTTTATTCCCATCTCCTTTAATCTTTTTGTGCAGTTATACGGCATCCGGGAAAATGTGTATCTGCTATAGCCCTGGAGTATGTAGCAAATGGTTGTTCTGTTACGTAATGAAACAACTCGAGATCTTGAGCACGTGTAGATACTTTAGGTCTACCACTTCCGATGGCTCTTTCCAAAGTGTGTTCAAGATTCCATTTTACTCGGTAATGCCCTACGGTGCTTTTGGTATATCTAACATACGTGAAATTTCACGCCCGCTACGGCCCGCCGCTAATTCCGAAACAATCCGCGCTTTCAAATCAGCACCGAGATGAGGTGGCATTTTCACAACACTTGAAATTTTAAACTAAAATGGAATTTACATTTCTTACTTTATTTATTGGTTCACACTCCCCTTCTCAAACAGTAGGTAATTGTTTATTTATTACATACTTCTAATGACCAATGTAACAACCCTTAGAGCAATATGACTCAAAGGAAGTAAATTAAACAAGCAAGGATATTCTATTGTTATTGAAACTTATTCATAAAGTAAAAGCCATTTCCTTATAATGCTAATGGACAGGATTTTCTTTTAAGTATTAAGATTACAATAGAGGACTTATAAACTTTCGAAAATATCTAATTATAAATATTTACACTGCAATTCTGCTTTTCCTTAATAATTTCTTAGCAATAACATACACGTTCTTGGTTTTAAGTTGTCATAAATTTGATATGATATAAATTTGTGTTTCTAATATTACATCACAAACTAATCTTTATTCGCCAAAAATTGTTGCTTAAGTTGTAAAGCTTCGTACACACCTGAACAACAAACCGAGCAACAAACATAACAACGAACCGAAAGTCAAACAGAACGACAAACGATCTTTTATGATTTCCACAATCCGAACAACAAACGGAACGTTTGTGCTGTTCCCATAATTATTTTCAGTAGTTTTCAGTTCATATATATTTATTATTGAGAAGAAAATTGCGGAAAACAAGAAGATAGTGCCAACCAAATTTTTACGCACAAAGAAGAGTAAAAATTATAATTTACTTCCTTTTTTTATTTTGGAAATTTCCCGCCCAAATGATGCTAATAGGGACATCATTTTTTCTTGCATTCTTAAACACTGATTAATTTAAAACATTTTTCTTCTGTCAACTCCATAATATTACCTAAAACACAACAAACCCACAAAGGGGGGACAAAAATAAATAATTTAATTCTCCCGCATAAGTTTGTTCGCCGTTTTGTTTAGATTCGTCCAAACCTGCAAACGCATTCGCGCGCATTTTCTTTGATGTCGGAGAAAAAACCGACAAGTTGCGGGAACGCCGCAAACCGTTCGTGGAACAATCAGGACTTGCGAATCTGTTCTAAAATTCGTACGTAGCACCGTCCAAATTAATGTTCCGATTGCCGTTCGGTTCGTTGTTCTGTTTGTTCCTCGGTTTGTTGTTCAGGTGTGTACGAAGCTTTACAATAAGCATATTAATATGAACTATATCTTATGAAAGGAGAGTTATGTAACTATAATTAACGACTTAACGTTACGTTAGTAGATTCCATTTACTATTTACACATATTTTCTTGGAACATTCGCCCCCCCCCTATCGGGATATGATGACCCTATACTTCGCAGGTTGTGCGCAACTGGATACAAGCAAATAACTTGGAGCTGTTACCCTGGCCAGCAAAAAGCCCAGATTTTAACATTATCGAAAATGTTTGGGCTCGAATACTTTTTCTATCCCCTGTTTTATACTAATTGCAGCCATTGATACCGCATGGGAAACGATTAATATTAATTATATTGATACCTTGATAGCGTCAATGAGCAGACGCCTCCAAAATGTATCAATAATAATGGAGGTCACACCCATTATTGATTTCTTATATTTATTTATATAGTAATACCTTTATTTAAAAAAAAACGTTTTCATTTAATTTTAAACTATAACTTGGTATCTTAATTATAATTATGTAATAAATTCTTGTCAAAAACTAAATATATACGTTGACAATAAGAATTGCCTTAGTTTTTATTTTCACTTTTATATTAACTACAGAAAAAATGAAACGTCATAAAATATACATTTTGTAAGGACTAAATATTATGAATAGAGAGTTTAATGATTTTTTTAATAACTTACAATAATTAGTAGGTTAGATTTATTTAAAAATAAGTAATAATCAGTCAACCCAAATAACCATGTTTAGTTTTGATTTAATTTAAAAGTTATTGCTTGTAGACGTTTTTTAAATCAAAATTTCTAATTTTCAATATTTTATTAAATTTTT